>JBBPBX010039905.1:0-29650 GCA_038048925.1 Garcialebias charrua | reverse complement strand
CGTTAGGAGCTGGTAGGCATTCTACCCATTTGGTGAATGCACAGGTTACCGTGAGAAAATATTTATTTCCTCTAGAGCTCTTAGTGAGTGGTCCAACCCAGTCGATCTGGAGGTCAGACCATGGGAATGCAATGCCTCTGCTTTGCAGTGGTGCTCTGTGAAGTGGTCTGGTTGGCTGAAATTGGCCACAGACCACGCACCCTTCAATGTAGTCCTTGACATCCTTTTTCATTCCAGGCCAATAGGCAATTTGTTTTAATGCCGTCAGCGTGGCTTTATCTCCTTTGTGTCCTGCGGACGGGAGATCATGGGCATGAACTAACATCACCCCCCTTTGGTCATGGGGAACCACGAACACAGGTGAGGACGTTGGTCCATGAGCGAAAGTTAGGATGCCTTTGATTAGTTTTAGCTGTTTGCGCAGCTGATAAAGGACTTTAAGGTCTGGATCGGAATCCAGTTCGTCTTTAGACGGAGTGTTTTTGTCTGGATCAGTCAGGTACAGTATCATGGAGTTGATAGCAGGATCCGACTTCTGTAGTTGGATGATGTCTGGGTCAGTCAGTGCGGGTCGTACAGAGACTGCGTTGTCAGCAGGTCTGGCTGCGGCCTGTGCACGTGTGACTGCCATTACCCTGACTGTAGGTTGTATTGACAGAGTCTTGATTAACCAGGAGGGGTCGAAGGACCATAGAGGACCTTCGTCGGCTCCTTCTTTGGCTAAGGAATCTGCAATGTCATTGTAGTACTTGTCATCGCCTGGGACTCTAGAATGTCCTGGAACTTTCTTCCAGTAGATCTGTAAGTCGTGTGATGTCACCAAGTGATCACACGCTATGAAAAGCTCTTTGTGTTTGACCACTTTTCTGTCGCTTGTTAGGAAACCGTTCTGTTTCCACACAGCGAGGTGACAAGCGAAACTCAAACGAGCATAGTTAGAGTCAGTGCAGATGACTAGCGTCTTGATGGAGCGTTCTACTACCATCTGGAGAGCTATTAGGATTCCTGCAATCTCAGCGTACTGAGAAGTCTGAGATCCTAATTTGTAGCTGAAAGTTATCTGCTCTTGGTCTTGGAGGAGAACTCCTCCAACACCTGCTCTACAGATTTTGTCGCGGAGGAATGAAGATCCATCCACGTACAATGTTGTCATATCTTTGCAGATATTGTCATCAAAGAAGTGGTGATTCGGGTCTTCAGTTACTGGGGGTTTTACCTCAACCGGCGGCTGGGTGGCTGGTACATCTTGTGTACACTTCTGGCAGATTGCCAAGTCCGTCCCCAGATGAGACTTCTTGTTTTGACCATAACGTATGTCTAGGTTAAAACTTTGAAGCGCCATGAGCCACGTTGCAACACGTGAGTTTGTCACCACACCATCTCTGATGCGTTCACTGTTAAGAAAAGTCACTGGCTGGTGTTGTGTTTCCACAATGATTTTCTGTCCACCAATGTAGCTGGAGAAATGTTTAACTGCCCACACTGTGGTCAGTAAAGCTTTCTCACAGTCTGAGAATCTCAACTCGGGGCCTGCCATCGTTTTGCTGGCGTAGGCTACTACACGTTTGTCTCTGTCGTGTATCTGGTACAGACCTGCACTTATGCAATGAGCTGAGAAGCCCACTTCCAAGTAAAACTCTTTGTTGTAGTCTGGGTAGACTAAACAAGGGGCTGGGTGTCTCAGACCACAGGGTCATCTCCCTGGAAGTGCCTTCATCTTCGCCTGCTTCAACCCCAAAACGACCTATCCAGTTCCGTGACTTTAAAAACATTTCCCCTGATGTTCTGTCTGCTGATCTTCACGCCCTGATCGCTGTCAATCATTCATCTGCAGATGACTCTGTGGATTACTACAACCAATCTCTCCGGGAGCTCCTGGACCTACACGCCCCCTTGAAGTCAAGACTGGTGTCTTTCTCCCGTTCAGCCCCCTGGTACACTGGTGAGCTGCGCAAGATGAAGACAACTGACCGTGCTATTGAGAGACGTGTAAAATCATCTGGTCTCTCTGTACATAAGCAGGCATATAAAGAATATCAGAAAGCGTACGCCTATTCTCTTAAAGAAGCACGCTCCAAATATTATTCTAACATCATAAACACCTGCCCTGGAAACTCTAAACAGCTCTTCTCCACAATAACTCGTCTGCTTAATCCCATTAAACAAACTCCTGAGGACTCTGCTCAAAAATGCGACCTGTTCCTTTCATCATTTAAAAACAAAGTTGACTCTATCAGATCTCAGCTCCACAACCTCCCTGTTCTCAGTGTGCCATCTACCCGTCTGCATTCTGGGACCCTAAACAGCTTTGATGAAGTTGTTCAGAGTGAAGTGGAGGCCATCATCAAGAAAATGAAGCCTTCATCCTGCGCCCTGGATCCCTTCCCCTCGTCTCTCATAAAATCCAATCACTCTGCAATAAGCCCACTAATCACTCAAATAATAAATCAGTCTCTACAATCTGGTCATGTTCCACTGCCTCTAAAAACTGCCATCATTAGGCCTCTTCTGAAAAATCTAATTTGGATCCTAACATTCTTTCTAATTACTGCCCAATTTCCCACCTCCCTTTTCGGTCTAAAGTGCTGGAGAAAGCAGTTGCTGCTCAACTGCAGGACCACCTACAGCAACACTCCCTGTATAAGAAGTTCCAGTCTGGATTCAGGGTAGCTCACAGTACTGAGACTGCATTACTGTGAGTTACCAACGCTTTAGCACAACAGAAAGCAGCAGTCTGTCAGCAGAGTGACGCAGCACGCATGCTCAGTAGGTGAAGGTTCAGCAGCACGCATGCGCAGTGGGTGAAGGTGAGGGGACATGAGGGAGGGGGGAGATTCGAGCTGATCTGTGTCAACGCAAAACTTTTCACCTGATTAACATGCCCAAAAGTTCTGTTTCCCCCCTACAGTGTCCGTGTAAACAGGGCCTTAATGTGATTTTCAAATGTAAGATGAGAGTCCATTTTAACTCCAAGATTTGTAACAGAGGTGGAGAGGGGGATGTCTTGTCCAGAAAAGGAAATTGTTGTTATGGTTGATGTTTGTACCTGGTGAGGGGTGCCAATCAGTATGGCCTCAGTCTTGGAGCTGTTTAATTGAAGAAAGTTCTGATTCATCCATGTCCTAATTTCCTCCAGGCAGGTAGAGAGGGCAGCAGGGGCGGATCTACTGGGGTGGCATGGGGTGGCAGTTGCCACCCCAACAGAGAGCCTTGCCACCCTGTTTGCCACCCCAGCTGCACATTACAAACGCGAAACTCTTTTTTCCGACAACATTGAATGCAGCACAATGTACCGGTAGTGATGTGGTCCACACTCCTTACCAGTTGGTGGCGGTAATGCACACCTATAGTTTTTTGCCAACTTCCATTAAACTCATCAAGAAGAAGAAGCATTGTTTACAACTGAGTTCTGACTGAGTGCCGGCGGGAAGTGAGAAATGAAATGAACAGAAGACACAGCAGTACGAGAGGAAACGGGTAAAAAAGTATTAAATATGTCCCTTTTCGAAAAGTAATTGCAGTAGTAGGCAGAATTTGAAATTGTTTTCTCTGTTCGGTTAGCTGTGGTGGCTTTCTTGAATTGTGCTGGATATAAAAGTTAATCAGTTGATTATTTCCTGAGCGCTTCAGTGGCTCACGAGATATTTTGCTAAAGCTACTGACAAACGCACACATTTTGGGCCTCTGCAGCAGGCGAGAATAAAACGCTGTGAAGGGTGGAGAAGTAAACTCAGAGCCTTGAGTTCCTACTGAAACTCCAGATTGGTGTTTTTAATTAAAGTTAGTTGAGTGAACACTGTGGAGTCATGAGGCTGTGTGGGACGATGTGAACCCACCCGATGACTCACAACTTCACCGATTTTATTCTAAAAACCAAACCTTGCACTCTGTTGATGCAAACATAATTACACCATCAAAAACATGCAGGCTCTCACTTTTGGTATTTGTGCAATTTTAACCTTTTGAAATATTTAGCTTAGGTGTTGTGTTCATTTCAGCTGTTGTTCTGCTTCGGCTCCTTTCAGCTCCTTTTAGCTTCGTTCATATTTTTTCTGCTCCTTTCAACTTATTTCTTCAAATTTTGGCTTTTTATTCTCATTTCAGCATCTTTCTGCTGAATTCAGCCTTTTCAGCTACTTTTTTTTTTTTGTTAATTTGAGCCTTTTTGCCACTATTATTTGGTTGCTGTTTCACCTTTTGATTCTTAAAAATTATTTCAACTTTTTAAGCTAATTTAAACTTATTTCTGCAAATTTAAACTCTTCATCTAACAAGCTGCACACCAGTTGCTGAGTGGACCTGAACCGAGTTCATGAGGATGATGTCGGACTTTAGTCCGTGATAAACACAGCAGGTAAATCAACGTTCTTAATACAGTATAATGTTTGCCCGTGTGTACTTTGATCACACAACAACAGAGTTTTTGTTTTATTTATTTATTTTTTCTGCCAGGTGGAAGCTGTCGTTCAGGCGGACCGGTTCTGATCGGGTCCAGATGAAAACACAGCAAGAGTCCAGTTCATTAACGCAGTTAACAGTTCAGTTAACGTATTTTAATAGTGTTCAATTTAATTCTCAGTGTTTGTGTGACATACAGTTTGTGGTTTTGAATAAATAAATAAAAAATAAACCTGGTGTCTTCATTTTCACAGCATGTTACGCATTGTTTAAAAAACGTAACAAGTCCAGATAGATAGCTCAGATAAATTTAGATATCTCCCATGCTAAATAAATACTGTTTATTATTATTATTATTGTTAAACTCTTATAAGTAGCACATATTTTGCAGCGTGACACGTGAAATGTCCGCCTGCCCCTGACTGTCCGTGCGTGTGTGCTACGCGCTTGAGGCTCAAACAAAAGCGCAAGGAAAAAGTTCCACCTTGAGAGGTAGATCAGAAAAGTATCGGATGCAAAGAGGGGGGCCAGCAACGTCGTGTAGGCGATAAGCAAAGACGCAAAGAGAAAGTAGCGGTTCCACTCAAAATACGCGCCGTGTAAACTGGCCCTAAGCTTCTGTTTAAAACCTGCTTTTTCCATCTTTGAAACATCTCCAGACTTTGCCCATCCCTAACTTTTTCTGATGCTGAGAAGCTCATCCATGCTTTTGTCTCCTCTAGACTCGACTACTGCAACTCCCTGTTTATTGGAATCCCTGGTAAATACCTTCATGCCTGGTCCCCACTGCACAACTCGAAACGCGCCTGCCGCCCCCTTTTGGCCATTTGTCACGGTCCCACTGGCCACTGAAGACCGTCTGATGACGCGCACTAGGGGGTGGCAGTGGGAGGGGTCAGAAGCTCATTTTCCGGGTTCAGTTGTTGTGTTAACTGCATCTCCGAGGGTCTTTGATGAGATTAACACGTTTTTTTTATGTTTGGGGTGATCTACACTGGAGAGAACAGCAGCCTGTCAGCAGAAACTGTAAAAATGCCACGTTTATTACCGGAGTTTGGTTCCAATTCATGGAGGCTCGATCCGGTGAGTTTAAAAAGTCCAAAAAAAGTCCCGTTGTGGTTGTGTAATCAGATAGCAGAGGCTCTACCGACTGTTTTCTGGACGCGTCGAGCCACCAGAGATCGGATTTTCTGGCGTTGGCAGTTCGACGCCTAGGTTGATTTGGACGCGCGCGTGCGTGGAAAAGGAACTGCAGGCTGCCGTCGCGCCGCTTCGATCACTCGAATCGCGCAGCTTCCCGGCTCGCCGTGACTCCACACGTCTCCTCATAGACTTTGAATGTAAACCGGCCGCTTCAGCCACCCGACACCGGGGCAGTGGGGACCAGGCATCAGAAGCTTCAATATATTCAAAACAGTGCAGCAAGGATTTTGTTGAGAGTTCATAAATTTGAACATATTACGCCCATTCTCCATAACCTTCATTGGCTTCTTGTCGCCTACAGAATTCAGTACAAAACTGCTCTCATTACACATCAATGCTTACACGGAACTTCACCAGATTATCTAAAGGACATTCTTGTTCCATACTCTTCCACCCGGTCTCTGCGGTCACAGAACGGTAATCTCCTTCACATTCCGAGAACCAAATTAAGGACCATGGGAGACCGGGCTTTCAGTGTGGCTGCCCCCCGATTATGGAACTCTCTTCCTGACTGCCTGAGGGCTCCACGGTCACTGGTTAACTTTAAGAGCGGGTTAAAGACCTTTCTTTTTAAGCGGGCCTACTCAGCCTCCTCATGATTCTATCTTGACCTTAGTTGATACTGTTATTGGTTTTACTTGTTTTATCACTTGTTTTATTTGACCTTTAATTTTGTTGCACTTTGTAGCACTTTGAGATTTTCATTAATGAAAAGTGCGTTATAAATTAAATTCATTATTATTATTATTATTATTAAATATCCATTGCAATGCAGGTCCTCTAATACCATATTGTTTTAATTTATCTAGTAAAATGGAATGATCAATGGTGTCAAATGCTTTTTTTTAGATCAACAAATATACTCGTACAATGTTGTTTTTGATCTACAGCCGTAGTAACTTGTTCCATCAACTCCATAAGAGCCATGGATGTTGAATTGTTTGATCTAAATCCATATTGGCTGTTACTTAGAATATTGTATTTACCCAAGAATTGGTCAAGTCTAGACACAAATAATTTTTCTAAAATCTTTGAAAATTGAGGCAACAAGGATATAGGTCTATAATTATTGAATATACATTTATCACCATTTTTGAATAGAGGAACTACTTTAGCTATTTTCATTCTATGTTTCTTTTTCAGAAATAAATCATGTCTAACACTGAATGCTAGGAAACGCCTTGTATCTGTGACTTTCCTTCCCTCCATTGATTACGGTGACATTCTATACATGAATGCTCCTACAAGCACCCTGCGGATGTTGGATGTTGTCTATCATGGTGCACTAAGATTCATAACTGGCTGTGATTATCGTACCCACCACTGCACCCTGTATTCACTGGTTAATTGGACATCATTAACCTCACGCAGACTCTTCCACTGGTACATTTTCATCTTCAAATCACTTCTTGGTCTGCTGCCCTCATACATCTCCTCCTACATGTCTTTGCGTGAGTGCAGCTACAGCGTGCGCTCTCAGGACATGATCACCTGCAGTGTTCCGTCAGTGAGGACTGAACTTGGAAAAAGGGCCTTCTCCTACTCTGCTCCTGCTTCCTGGAATATCTTACAAAAAGATCTGAAGCTCTCGGCCCTGACCTCTCTGGATGGTTTTCAGAATCTGTTGGAATCCTGGCAAAAACCAATGCAGATATGTTCCTGTCTTTGATTTTTTTTTGTACATCTACCTTATAATGTTTTTGCTACTTTTTCTTTTGTTTTGTTTATTGTTTAATGTATTTGTATCATTGATGTTCATCATTCTTTAGTTTGTAGCAGGTCGCTTTCGTAAATGAGCCCTCGAAGCTCAATAAGATTTACCTGACTAAATAAAGGTTGAATGAATTCTGTTGGGAAACACTCCAGTTGAAAATGACAAATTACATATATATGTAAAGGGTTCGATAGCATAACTCATTATTTCCTTCACCACCATCATTTCCATAACTCATTATTTCCTTCACCACCATCATATCCATTTCTTCACAGTCTTTGGATTTTTTGTCAGTACATTTTTTAACTACATTCATTATTTCATCCTTATCAGTTCCCATTAAAACCATACTGTTCACACAATTCTCAATCAAGTACAGTAATTAACATTTTTCGCCACTTTCGGTATTTAAGCCGAGAGATTTGGTCCAACATTTACAAAGTAGTTGTTAAATCCATTCACAATTTTCTGTCCATCGTAGATTTCTTTGTTATTTACCACATAATGTTGAGAAAGATCCACACCAACCTTATTATATTTTTTAAGAACATTATTCATTATTTGCCACGTTGCCCTCATATCACCACCACATTTATGTAGTAATTCACTATACAGTACAGTAATATTCTTTTTTATGTTTTCTTATAATACCTGTTAATTTATTTTTGTACATATTTTTGTTTTCAGCATCAATTGATCTTGTTTTCAAAAAACACGAGTATAGATACAGGTAGTTCTTTTTTTACATGCATTTCTCAGTCCATTAGTCATCCATGGTTGCTCAATGGTATTTTTCTTAACATTAATTATTTTCACACAATTTTTTTTATACAAAACTTCCAGAACATTCATAAATTTTTCGTAAGACAGATTCACATCATCTACATATACATCATCCCAATTTTGTTTATCGAAGTCATCTTTAAATTTGTCAAAGTTTTTTTTAGATGTGTTTATGATTTTTTTCTGTTTTATAATTTTCTTTATGGGAATTTCATCATTTTTGTAAATTGTAAAAATTGGTAAATGATCACTCAAATCAAGAAAGTTAATTCTCAATAGTCCAGGTATCAAATCCACTCATTCTCAATCAGTTCATCTGGACAGTTTCTTTTTAGTAGAAACGTTTCACCCTCACTCCAGAGGGCTTCGTCAGTCAGAGTAGTCCAAAGCAAACTGAAGCTACCCCACCAAGTAAACAACTTAAGTGGACCAACCAGTTTGCTGTAGCCAAGATGGTTTCTGGGGGCTTGTCCCTCGTCGACTCCTCCCAGGCAGGCAGACATGTCCAAAGTGGTTCAAGACAAGAAAGTTAATTCTCAATAGTCCAGGTATCAAATCCACTCATTCTCAAATCATTCATCAAAATACCACTTATCATTTCACCATCCATAATATTATTGAAAATGTTATCAATTATTGTAGCACTGTGTGATGTGATTCTTGTCGGCTTTGTAATCAAAGGAAAAAAAACTCAAACTGCACATTGAATCCATGAAAGTGCTGACGTCATTTGAGTCAGCCCCTGTCCCCAGGTCAATGTTGAAATCTCCGCACAAAAAAACTTTTTTGTTACAGCTTTTAACCAAAATTTCCAACATTTTATCAGTGAAAATTTCTATTCTTGAACCAGGTGTTCTATATATACAACTTATTATCATATTCTTGTTTTTCATATTAATTATTTCTATAGTTATCATTTCTATTAAATTATCTATAGCCATAGACATTTCATTATTTAATCTACATGTAATTTCATTATTTACAAACAGAGCTACTCCTCCACCTTTTGTATTTTTTCTATTCATGTACAGGTAATACAATTTGTACCCTTCAATATACGCAGTATGTGAATTGCCATCATTTAACCATGTTTCTGACATTGCTACTATTGAAAATGATTTATTAAATGCGTTTAGATAGTCTCGTATTGAAGATAAATTTGCATAGATACTTCTGCAGTTTAAATGCATAGGCGTAATTTACACGGGGGTTAGGGGGGTTTTGACCCCCCCAATAATTTGATCCGGTCATTTAACCCCCCCAATAAAATGAAATCATTTCGTCATTATACATATCTTACATCAATAATTGATTTTCTTTATTCATTCAAATTTTTTAGTAAAATTGCTGCATGTTTTTAACAAACTCCCTGAGGACTGACCCCCTCCCCTGCAAATAATTTGGTATCACCCATCTCACCGGCTACAGGAAGTCACGTGAGTCACGGAGCTGCTCATGAAGTTGCCCAGAAGTTTCTACATGCATGTGTTCGAAAAAGGCCTCCTTTGGTCGGACTGACTCTGTCGCTGCCCGCCCCTTGCTATGGATGTAGCTGCTATTAGCTGTGAGGTTCGCTGTTTTTGTTTGCAAGATACCACTCATAAACCACACCGCGGATTTTTAAATCAAGCTGATTTCACATTTGGTTCAGCTCAGGAGCCCGTCTGCTGTAGTGAGGTAAGAAATATATTTTTTAAGCGTTTATTTAACTAAATTTAAAGAAACAAAGCTCCGGTTTGACCCGCCTGGCGCCTGCATAAAATTCAGCGAACTTTTTTTTTAAAATCCAGCTGATTTGAACATTTCGTCAAACTCAGGAGTACGTCTACTATCACCCATAAGTCAGCGAAGAAATACTGTATATTTTTAAGCGTTTATTTAGCTAAATTTAAAGAAAGAAAGCGTCCGGTTTGACCCGCCTGGCGCCTGCATAAAAATCAGCGAACTTTTTTTTTTAAATCCAGCCGATTTGAACATTTAGTTAAACTCAAGAACACGTCTTCTATAAAGTCAGCTTAGTAATATATTTTTTCTCGCAAAGAAATAATTGTTTTTACCGTGTTTCTTTGTGAAGTTCTTCGTACTAGCTGGGTCCTGTCGCCGCCATCTTGATCAGGACAAAGCTGACGCGTCGCGTGGAGATGACGCGTATACAGCAAGAGAAATTGAATATGATGTCCCATTAAGTAAAGCAGAAATAAAAATAATTGTTAAAGATAAAATAAATGATATGTGGCAGGAGAGGTGGGATTTAGAGGAAAGAGGAAGACATTTACATAACATACAGAAGGAGGTACTCCTAAGTGACGATAGTAGTTTAATGTCTAGGAGAGAGGAAGTATGGATTAAGTTGAGGATTGGGCACACTACATTAAATAGTGGTCTAAAGATAATAGGAAAACATCCATCAGGTGACTGCTCTAATTGTGGGGTACTGGAAGGAGTGGAACATGTGTTGATTTATTGTAAGAAATATAATAAAGAGAGGAAGGCACTGGAAAGGGTAATGGGGAGTTCGGTGACAATGGTTACTTTATTGAAGAAAAATCAGTCACAGGTTATAACTAAAGCATTTGTTAAATATTTGAAAGTTACAAAATTAGCTGAAAGGATTTAATTTTATTTTAATTAATTAATTAATTTATTTATTTATTTATTTATTTTTTGTTGAAAGTAGACTCTTGAATTACATCTCCGTCCGGTTGATGGCGGTAATGCACTGAGTTTGTAAACTGCCAGTAAACACCATCGAAGAAGAAGAAGAAGAAGAGATGACGCGTATTAAACACTGAAGCGTATAGTGGACAATTTTTTCGTGTTTATTGTTAATCACAACCCCCCCAATGTTAGACCTAAAGTTACGCCCCTGTTTAAATGAATTATAGAGAGTGCTCCATTTTCTGTATTAATTTCATTGAGCTGTTCTACTGTAAAATATTCAGTACCTTTAATAGCTGGAAAAAAAATTGTATATCTTCAACATTATATATTTTAGGTTCGGATTCTTCATTCGTCATCATTAAATGATGCACAAACTCCTCAGAATATTATTTAATTGATCTAATGTAGTAAGATATTTCCTAATACGATTTTCGTTAATGTACATACTCATCAAAATCTATCCAAATCCTTCAGCTTGTTAATCATTTTGGCCTGCGACCCATCTTTAGTCTTGATCCAAATCTTCCAGTTTCGTGTCCATGTTGAAGCAACTTTTTTTTTAACAGCCTTGCTTCACAAGCTAAATGTCCATTTCTCTTTGTTAAATGTTCATTTATATAAACCTTAGTTCCATTCAGTTTTTTTGCCTGCATAATTACACCATTTCTCGCTTTCCTGCTGACAAAGCGAACAACAATTACTGGTTTGTGTTTATCGGTTTTGTTAGGAATGGTGTGACACAGTAAAATGTCCTCATGAGTGACATCAATCTTCTTTTCTTGAAGAAAGGAAACCACCTGCTTTTCCAAAGAACGCATGTCTGAAGGAGATGCATCCTCAGTTGTTTCCTTATTTTCAGTAGCTTTTTAATTTAATTTTTTAACTTCAAGTACAGTTATTATCAAGTTGTCAAGTTTTGACATTTGTTCAAAATCATCAATTTTCCATTCCAAATCAGAGATCTGTTTCTCTTTTTGGCACAATTGTAATTTAAGTTACTCTGATGCATGCTCAATAATCCAGGTAGAAAAATCTAAAAAAGCTAAGTCTGGTCCTCTGGACATTCAAAAAATAAAACAAAACAAAGCAAAAAAAAGTAGAAACGTTTCGTCTTTCGTCCGAAAGACTTCCTCAGTCTGAGTTGCTGTATTCAGCTCAGTCTTATAAATAGCACCCTCTCACAGTGTTGCACAACCAGTTGGCTGATGACAGCCTGAAACCAGTTGCTCACATGATCAAGGAGGGCCATCAGCCTAACAATGGATCATTAGCACCCTGATGGTTGTTTGCTATTCACAGAGGGCTGAGTGATACTAGCAATCACAGCATTGTAAGAGGGAGACAGTTGAACCCGGAGGCCTCCACCCCGGTTTAATGATGGACGGTTTCTTTTCACAAAGATGGCCTCCTTTACTCCTCTCTCAAACCATCGTTCCTCTCTATCAAGGATGTGAACATCTTCATCCTTGAAAGAGTGACCGCTGGCCTGGAGATGAGTGTAGACCGCAGTGTAATTTAAGTTGTTTCACTTCATCAAATAATCCCATCAAGAGTTTCAGTTGTGACGTTGCTGTTGCTAATTCAGTACTCATGAAGTTCAGGGATTTTTTGATCTCATCCAGATCATCAGAGGTCTGTTCAGTTTGGTCCAGCTTCTTTCTTGCTTTTCCTGCCATCACTACTCTCACCCGCTGGTAACGGCTGCTAAAAGTTGATGGTTAAAAAACCGAGTCCCGGTTGCAGAAATAAACTGGGACCCTCGCCTACCTCCCCAGCCAAAGATCCACAGCTCTGGAGTTTCAGGAAATCAATTCCACAGCTCCTGCACCACTTTGAATCCACGGCAAAGATCAGTTCTCCACGGGGTTCAGATTTGACAGCAGCACCCCACACCTCCGCACCGCCGCTCCTCTGAACCTCCGCACCAGCAAGTGTAATCTCCGCGGGACGTCAGCCGAGCACCTTTACCCCTCCATAAGCTCCAATCGTACCTCGCAGCATTTACCACAGCTCACGGTTTGACATTCGCAGCCGACGTAATCCACGAGGCACCGGCTCCTTCAGGGTAGACGCCAAAGCAGCAGCCAACGCCCACTTTGCAGTGTCCAGGTGAAACAGGTCCACGGCACAGAAATCCACAGAGTCAACACCGCAGAAACCACCTCTCTCAAACCCAGAAAAAATGCGACAAAAAAATGAAAATTTGAGTCACTGCTCGATTGTTGAAAAAATTAATTGTTTGAACAACTTTAGGCTCCTTCGAAACGCAGCGCAGCGCTCCTCCGGACGTGCGCACCTGCTGCTGAGTATTTAGGGTTTTTTGGTACCCACTGAAATGTCCACTTTTGTATATGACTTTTATAACAAAACTTTGACAGGGGCATCACCTCACATTTAGACCAGTTAATCTTGTATCCAGATAATTCAGAACAAATGTTGAAGAGGTAATGATTCCTCAGGATTTGACATTAGGAGCAGCACATCATCTGCAAAAATCAACGTTTTGTTGTCTAGTCCACCCATTGTTATACCTTTTATTATTTTGTTTTGTCCAATGGCCTGGGCTAAGGGTTCGAGTGCAATAATAAAAAGCAGAGACGACAGTGGGTCTCCCTGTTTAGTCTCACGTTCGATTGAGAATTGAGTTGATCTTGATCCATTGGTTGTTACAATCACTTTTGAGTCTGTGTAGAGCATTTTTGATTATTTCTAAAAAAGAGTTTTGAAACCCAAATTTTCCGAGTTTATAGTATAGATAACTCCAGCTGACCCTGTCAAATGCTTTTTCTGTGTCGAGTGACAGGGCTGCTACAGGAAAGTTTAAATGTTGGGCCTTCCAAATCAGATGTAATAAACGTCTTAGACTATCAGATAAGGTTCTGCCCCTGACAAAGCCCGTTTGGTCCGGGTGTATAATTGATGTTATAATTTTATTAATCCGCAATGAAAGTATCTTTGTGAATAATTTTGCATCACAGCACAGTAAACTTATTGGCTTATAGCTTGAACACTCCAAAGGGTCTTTCCCTTTTTTTTGGAATGAGGGTGATTAGCGATTCCTTCATTGATCTGGGGAGCCAATGTGATTCAATAGCTGAATTATAGGTTTTTAATATTTCTGTACCTAGTTCAGTTGTAATTTTTTTTATAAAACTCATTAGGAATACCGTCCAAGCCCGGGGTTTTCCTATTGGGTGATATTTTAATGGCTTTAACGAGCTCTTCCATAGTTATAGGTCTTTCTAGTTGTGAGGCACTCTCTTTGGACAGTTTCTGAAGGGTTAACCTACCAAAAAACTCTTCTGCTGTATTTAGATCAAATTGTCCTTGAGAATACAGATGCTTATAGAAATCTTTGAATATTTTCTTAATTTCTTTCTGACTAGTAACTACACTCCTGTCCTGCAGCAGCTTCACTGGCTCCCGGTTAAATCACGCATCATCTTCAAAATTCTACTTCTCACGTTCAAAGCCATCCACAACCTTGCCCCTCCTTATCTATCTGACCTCCTACAAATCTCCATCCCATCACGCTCTCTCAGATCCTCCTCTTCGCTACATCTCCATGTACCCTCTGCCCGCCTCTCCACCATGGGGAGCAGGGCCTTCACCTGCTCTGCCCCTCACCTCTGGAACGCTCTACCGCCAGACCTTCGAAACACCACCTCCCTTTCTCTGTTCAAGACAGCCCTGAAAACACATCTCTTTAGACTAGCTTATCATTAACTTTACTAAATGTATTTTTATTATTTTGCATTTTATAATCTTTATGTATTTTATATTTCAATTTGTCACTGATAATGTTTGCACTGTATTGGTTTGTTAAGTGTCCTTGGGTGTCCTGAAAGGCGCTTTTAAATAAAATGATGATGATTATTATTATTACACTCCCCTCCCCGTTCTTTATCGCATTAATTTGACGTGTTGCTTGTTTGGCCTTTAATTGGCTTGTTAATAATTTTTCAGCTTTATTGCCTGATTCATACCATCACTGTTTGATCCTGAAAAGAGAATACTGTTTTTTTTTGTTGAAAATATTGTACAGTATTTAGCTCATATTTAGCTTTGACTAATTTATCGAAGGTCGATGGATTAAGATTTTCCGAATATTCCCTCTCTAATTTCTTTATCTCTTTTTCATAGAGATTTATATTTTGGGAATCTTGTTTTTTTGATCCGGGAGGAGTGTTGCATCAGTATTCCCCTATTGTATGCTTTGAACCTGTCCCAAATTGAGTTTTGGTCTGCCGTATTATTATTGTTTATAAAATATTCAGTAATTAGTTCTCTGAGTTTTTTGCATTGGTCAGCGTCATTTAGTAAACTGGTGTTCATCCTCCAACCCTTAAGCCTGGTTTATACTTCTTGTCTCACGTCTTTTACCCCCCGTTGAGTGCCCAGCGATGACGCAATTGCGTGTGTGTCACCGACCGCATTGAGTGTTTATACTTGGAAAGACGTGGGGGATACATTATAATAAATCCCTCCCTCTTCCCTCCCACTGCATACCTCGGCGAGTTTCTCTCCTCGGGGGGGTCTAGCCAGGATTTCATGAGGGGCGGTTCGTTTAAAAGAAATGTGGACCTTGAAAGATGGACATGCCTCAGTGGTCCCGCGGGGAACGCGTCGGCTTTCCACTCCAAAGACTTGGGTTCGATTCCCACCTGGTTGTAGTTTTTATTTTATTAAATTAATTCATTTCAAATTGTAAAAACACAAGAAAATTATTTACAAAACCACATTATAAAACAAAACAATACATGAAATGAAAGGAGGCAGAAGAAGAAAAAAATCTCATTATTTCTGCCCCTTCTTCAAACAAAATTAACAATCAATTCAAATAGCAATCGCATATATAAAAAAATACAAGATATTAAATGATTTCTCACACAAAACCATAAATATTAATTTGCATATAAACCAATTTATGAATATTTGTACAGAAATTTTGTTTTAATCATTTTCTTAAATATAGATATTGACTTTGCAATTTTAATAGCAAGTTTTGGTATCAGTTTCCAAACCATTCCACAGTCCTATTCCCTGTACTAAAGTAGACCTACTCTTTAAACTAGTTCTGTATTGTGGCATAACAAATATATCTGTTCCCTTGAGGTTATAATTACTAGTCCTTTTTACAAAAAGCCTTTGGATGTTTGAGGGTAATGAGAAATTCTGAGCTTTGAACAATAATAAAAGAATATTATAGTCAACCAAATCATAAAACTTTAGCAATTTCAATTTGTAAAACAAAACATTTGATAGATGGCAGTAATGTTTTCTTGTAATAATTCTTATGGCTCTCTTCTGTAAAATAAAAATAGGCTTTAGTTACAGTTTTGCACGCTGTACCCCAAATATCTATACAGTAAATTAAGTGCGGGAGTACAACCGTATCATATATAAAAAAATTAAAAAAAAGTCAACCAAGTGAGATTCGAACCCAAAACTTTGGAGTGGCAACGCAAGACGTTTCCAGTGGACCACCGAGGCGTGTTGATTCACATCGGAGTTTTCTTTGTTTTAAAAGCTGCGCGCAGGTGCGATCCTCTTCCTTTTGTCAACTAGATTTATACTCAACGTGTCGCGCCGCGCCCAAAAGTGACGCGATATCGCAGTCCCCGCCCCCTGCGCGTTGGCCCCGAGCGTTGTCTTGGCGCGTGTCGCGCACCTCCGAATTTTTGAAATTCCGCAAGGCTAGTGCGCGCGCCGCGCCGTTGTTTTTCCGTTGACTTTTGCCGTTGACGCCGTGGACTGGGCTCAAAACAAGAGATGGATGCTTTCGAAGCTGCTCTGGCTGAACACATCCGGCTGTATCGCCATTTGTATGATCCTTCCATGAAAGAACACAAAGATGTGCAAATGACACAAAATTCATGGAAGGACATTGCTGAAGCGATGCAGAAGGAGGAATCAGTCTGTAGAAAAGCTTGGAAAAACATGCGGGATCGCTTTGTGAAGGCAAAGAAGAGGGTGACCAGAAGTGGCGATCCTGGCACAAACAAACCAGTGCCAATCATTGTTGTGGAGCTGAGTTGGCTGTCCAGGTTTATAAAACACCGCGAAACGGACACCAACATGGAAAAAGAGGTAAAAAATAATAATAATAATAATAAAAACGTTAGTACTGCTTTATTACAGCTTGCATAGCATGGAATACAGCAGGCCCTGCTGTGCAGCCTACCATGTGTTGTTTACCCTTTGTAGTCATTGATATGAATAATAAACTGAGAATGAATTACCAAAACATGGCATAATAAAAATATAAATCAAGCTGCTGACTAGCCTGGCCCTCGCCATTCCTACGCAGCTCCGCTCAATTCTCATTTCCCTTCACTGCTCAGTCTGGGACTTCTCCCATAGACAACGATTTCTCCGGTAGATTTTTGACCGGACCAATCAGAGAACAGAAGGGGCGGAGTTTTTGGCCCCTAACCCACGCCCCCACCTGTCCCAGCGCAGCCAGCGAGCAGCCGCATGTTCTCATTCAAAGCGATGCAAAGCGATGCAGGACTGTTTTATATGTGACACAAATGTATTAATTTCCCCTTCTTAATCCCTTATCTGGAGTTTTCTTTTGTTTTTTTGGCCAAAAGTCAAGTGATCGCTCCCTTTTCCCCCCTCCTCCTCTCCGCTGAGTTCCACCTGTCCCAGTGCGCAGCCAGAGCCAGCGAGCAGCCACATGTTCTCATTCAAAGCGATGCAAAGCGATGCAGGACTGTTTTATACGTGACACAAATGTATTAATTTCCCCTTCTTAATCCCTTATCTGGAGTTTTATTTTGTTTTTTTGCCAAAAGTCAAGTGTTCGCTCCCTCCTCCTCCTCTTCTCTCTCTCCGCTGAGTGCAAAGAATAAGGAAATGCCTCAGGTTGTCACGAGAGAATTAAACTAGGGTTTTACGTTGCTGCCCGAGTCCCTGCATATTTTCTGGTCTTCTGGACCAGCGCTACATGGTTTTATTTTTTATTTTTTCAAACGTTTTATAACATATAAACACAGAATATGCAGGCAGCGAGAGAAATAGCAGCAGGAGGCGGAGCAGATGTCAAGTTCGGCAGAGGTCTGAGGGGGAGGGAGCAGAATGCTTTCCCTGTTCAAAATTTTTCTAAGATCCAATGGTTTTGTTCCTCAGCAGAGGCCACGCCTCCAGCCAGAATCGTTTCACAATGGAGAAAGTCCAGACCCTAGTCCGAAGCGAAGTGAAGGACAAGGGTCTGGTTTTAACCAGGCTAGCTGCTGACCAGTAAATGTGAAATAGTGGAAATAACCATTGTATTGTATACGTTACTGTTTCTTTTTGTACTGATGGATGTCAATGTCTGTTTTTTTAGCCTGAAGAAACACCACAGAGCCAATCACAGGACGATACATGGTGCCTCGACCGGACCGTCACCCCATTCGACCAGACCGTCACCCCATTCGACCAGACCGTCACCCCCATGGAACAGACTCTCACCACCATCGACCATGAGTCAATCACACCCATCATCTCTCACAACCTCACGCCTACCGGACATCAAACTGGCAGTACGCCAAACGTAGGGTGTTTTCCTCTGCGCAGGTCCTCCACACCAATTCCTTCCTGTCCAACGGTGCCCATACCCATCCCATCTTGATCCTTGCCAGGGTCAAGCAGCAATAGTAGAAGCGTCAGCCCTAACATCAGCTCATGTATTGATTTTCCTCAGGCTTCCGGCGCCATTGCGCGTCCAAATAAACGCAGGGTAGCTGACCCTGTTACACATCTGATTGAGAAGCTATCTCAGGATAGGGAAAATGTACTGCAGGAAAGGGGCGACGTAGAGAAAGCGCGCAATTTGGAGTGGGATCACATCATAAAAGAGAAAGTGTGGCTTGCTCAGGAGTGGGAGCGGTTGAAGGCAGAGAGGGATTGGGTCAATCAGGAGAAGGACAAAATAAATGAGTTCAACATAAAGCGGCATGAAAGTGAAGACGAACTGTTTGGAGGCATGGTTGCAGGCATTCTGACAAGAGTTGATGCCACTCACAAAGCCCTCATCAAATTTAAAATTCACCAGCTATTATTTGATGCAGAGCGTGACTTCCCCGCTGCAAAGTAGCTTTCTTGTTTTAAGAGAAAATGTGTGTGTGCAATATCTTTTTATTTTTTGCTAAACTACAAATAAAATCGTTTGAGACATTTCGTATTCTCCACCTTTCAACATTTCATGGGACCCCAATAGGATTAGGTCACATTGTGGTCGTAATTTAATTGAGTAATCAGTTTTTTCAATCTAAAGTGGAAAGCCCAAGAGATACTACACATTGAGATTTTTCGTGTCAGGTAGCAACGCTTCATTTTAATGCAACATGGGAGTTATATTTACAATGCCATTTCAGGTTTCCAAATAATGATAACATCTAATGTTCTTACAATTATAAAAAAGACTCATACCAAATTTTATATACTGGTAATGCAACTGTTAGTGGCTTTGTAAATACAACAATATTCAAACTAAACGGATGGAAAGCTGAAGTGGCTATTTCAGTGTAGTTTTATTTTATTTAACATCATTAACATTCAAAAATTTAATTAAAAAATGAAGGTAGAAGCCCAAAAGAGGCAGCAGCTATGGGAATGTCTTTGATAGCTCCACACTTACCGGTACTTAGCAAATAAAACACATCCCAAATAAAATGAAAGAATAAAATAGAAATTATGTCATTTTTTCCTCTTTCATCAAAAACTTTCAAACAAAATAAAGTCAACAGACTGGTAAAATCACATTAATAAAGACAATGGAGTTCATTTTTTTCTCTTTCATCAACAACTTAAAAAAAAAATAAAGTCAACAGACTGGTAAAGTTTTATCAATAAAGGAAATGGAGATCATTTTGCACCAGCAAATTAAACCGCTGATGTCCTCTGGTGATGCTTTCACAGAGTTACTTTCACTGTAAGCATCCTCTCCGTACCACCGCGTCCTGCCAGGGTACAAGACCCTGCGGCGTCTGAAAGAAACCCTTCAGGTCATTTCGGACACCAATTGCTGCCCTTGATGCACGTGCAGCTGAGAGTCGTCCTGGTGCCAAAAGATTGCTGTCCCCCTGCACCTGTCTTCTCCATTCACCTGGCACGAGGTCCCCGGATGCTGTAGCCCCATCAACAAAACTGGGGGGGATGTACCTGGATACTGCTGAGGTGGTTGAATCTGTGTGAGCTAAAAAGTTGTGCAGAGCCACACACGCCTTCACCACGTCCACAGTCTTATCAGGGTGGAACTCTATGGGGCGACACAAGATCTGCCAGCGTGCTGCCATGATGCCAAACGTATTTTCGATGACACGCCACATTCTGGAGTGCCGGTAGTTGTAGATTTTGCGCCCATCATCAAGGTTGGTACCTGCAAGATGAACACTTGTGTTTAGATCAATATGTGTGGTTACTCCTAGTAGCAAACTATATAACTGATACATTACACAAATACAACATACAGTACCTGGAAAAGGGCGCATCATGTTCACATGTAATGGGAAGGCTGCATCTCCGAGGAACACGTGAGGGACTTTGATGTTGGTGCCAGGCAGGTCGTCAGGTCTGGGCAAGTCCAGGGTCCCACGAAGAAGCCGTGAGCCAAATTCACAGTTCTGGAAGATGCCACCATCACTTTCACGGCCATATGACCCTATATCCACCATGGTGAAGCGGTATTTGGCATCACACACTGCCATCAGCACAATAGAGTGAGTTCCTTTGTAATTGAAGTAGTCACTCCCTGCATTTGGCGGTGCTTTCATCTGCACGTGTTTTCCATCCTCACAGCCTAAACAGTTTGGGAAATTCCACACTCTCCAGAACTCACGTGCTATTTCTGCCCACTCCTGACATTTTGGCATCGACAAAGTCTGACTTCAGGGCCTTCCAGATAGCTTGGCACACCTCAGACACTATCATGGAAACCGTTGTTGCACCAAGTTTGTAGCTGGCTGCTACACTTTTCTGGCTGCTATCTGAAGCCAGGATTCTTAAAGTCACAGCCAAACGCTCGGGTAATGTCACAGGGCTGCTGTGGGTCCATCCACGTCGTATGAATGACGGAATACGATGTAGCAGGTCATCAAATCGGTGTGCA
Organism: Garcialebias charrua; assembly: GCA_038048925.1. Lineage (NCBI taxonomy): Eukaryota > Metazoa > Chordata > Actinopteri > Cyprinodontiformes > Rivulidae > Garcialebias > Garcialebias charrua. Next base: position 8,795 of record JBBPBX010039905.1, on the reverse strand, counting down.
GACATGCGGAAGTAACTGAAGTGCATTTCTTCGTCAATACTCCGCATCGACATCACCAGCATGTTATATTCCCCACCAGTACGTCTCTGACAGTGTAATGGCCGAACATACCATCTCCTTCTGCGTCTTCTTCGTCTCATTAAAACCGCAAGACACAATAACTGTTGCTCTTTTATAATTTGCTCCTCTAATAAAGACAGTTCAGCAAGCGAGCGGAAAGCCATTTTGTTTGTTTTGTGACGTCGTCTTCTTCTTCTTCTTCTTCAACGGTAGATTAAACTGTAGATTTCTTCTTCTACACCCATTCTTGCTACATATGCACAGGTTTTAGAGGGTACTGCCACCTGCTGGTCCGTAAAAAAACAGCACTTTGCCATGCGCCGCCATGCGTCAACCATAAACGTGGCAAAACTATGAACGCAGTGCTGCGCGCGGCGCGCGCGCTCCAGCCTGCGGACCAAAGCGAGAGTATAACAAGGCCTTAAACACGCGCATGCTTTTGTGTGCGCGCGCGTGTTCGTAAATATATATATATATAAATATATATGTATTGGTGTGTGTGTGTGTGTGTTGGGTGCAATGCGCAAAGTGCTAAGACGCATGGTTTGCGTGCGCGCGCAGACACAGACAAGTTTCTCTTCAAAACTATCCATGTCTGTCAAAGCAAAAACAAAAAACGCCCACAAACTTTGAACCAATCACACGCTGCAAGCCGCATCGTCGGCGTCTCGGAGTTCTGCTTGGGGGCCACGTACAAGACGAGCTGTCACCGGGGGATCGCAGCGGGAGTGCAGCCAGAAGTTGCGCAACTTTTTTCACTCAACGGGGGGTAAAAGACGTAAGACAAGGAGTCTTACGGAGTATAAACCAACCTTCAGCCCTTTCATGTTGAGATCTCATTTGTAAAACTAGGTCTATGGGGGCGTGGTCGGTTAATGCAATCGACCCAATATTGCAATTCCCGACACTTTCAATCAGAGAGTGTGAGAGTACCGTACTGTTATTGCAAGGAAATAAATCTGAAAATGTTATTTCTTTGAATTACACTTTAGGGTTCTGCTTATTGTATTTATGATTCAATGCTGTAAAAAATTTTTTTTTTAAAGGTAACATATCATTTTAATACTTGGTTTATTCACATAATGACTAACTGCTGGATGTCCGGCCCCTGAGCTGCTGGCTTTCAGTAACTGTGGCACCTGAGCAGTTTAGTGGAATAGCCCTGGTCTAAAGGTTGTGATGTATTTTAATTATATAGTTTTTAAATAATAAATATATTTAATTTGATATCCATGTTCTATTTTTATTATGATGATTTATGTAGTAAGGCCTGAGTGAAACAGTGCTGCAGCTATAGTTGAAGGTTTCTTTAAGACATTTGTAGAGACCCACATCACTGCTTAGTCTAAATGTTGAATATTTTCATTAAAAAAAATTATTGTGTATTTTTGTGAAAGTTTGAGTTGTATCTTCCAGCCATAAGATCAATATCATATTAAAACAATTTTAAAGTGATTGAGGAATTAAAATAAGCTAGTCATCAAGGTCTTATTAACTTGTCACATAATTCCCAGCAGTGCCAGTAATGCCAGTGATCTTACTGGACTGAGACCCCGTGTAAAGTGAAGTAGACGACAGAACACTCTGAAAACAGCAGTCCTGGAGCCTAAAATAGCTGCTCCCTCACCGTGCTGGCTTTGCTCTTGCTGGCGAAGCAGTTCACAGCGGAGTCTCTCCAGGCGGGTGTTGCTCTCCTCCAGCTGGGCTTGGGTCTGCTGCAAGCTCTGCTCTGCCTTCTCTTTAGCAGCCCCGGACAGCTTTAGCTCTGTGCAGCTGTGCTCCAGCTCCTGCTGCTGCTGTCTCACGTTACTCTCATCTGTGAAGGAGATTAGTGATCATTTACCCAAAAAATAAGTACCGGTAGATAGAGGGGCTGTGACCTGGGAGGGGCTCACGTTGTTCTTTCAGATCAACCAGAGCTTTCTCAACGAGCTCCGGAGTTCTTTTGAGCTCCTGAGTGAGTTTGTCTCTCTCTTCACACACCAAGCTGAGCTCCAGCTGAAGGTTTCGGATGCTGCCAAGCAACAAAAACAGGAAGTGACTTTAGCTGGGAAAATTAAAATCACATGGAAAATAAAATAATAATATAATAATAATAAACTTTATTTGTATAGCACCTTCCTACAATGCCTTGCATTGACCAAGGTGCTTAACAGGATAAAAAGATGAATAAACTGGAATAATAAATCAATGAAAATAGAATAGGAAACAACAGCAATAAAAGAAGGCAATGGAAATAAAAAATGCTACATACTAAAATAACACTAAAATAACACAAGTAATAAAAGTTACCGGTACACACTGAAAGCTTTTTTGAACAAGTGGAAATAAAAAGGCAATGGAAATAAAAAAATGTTACATATTAAAATACCAAAAGTAATAAAAGTTACACACTGGAAGCTTATTTGAACAAGTGGAAATAGAAAGGCAATGGAAATAAAAAATGCTACATATTAAAATACCAAAAGTAATAAAAGTTACACACTGAAAGCTTTTTTGAACAAGTGGGTCTTCAGTCTGGTTTTGAACAGAGTCAGATCAGAGGTGGCACGCAGCTCAAGGGGGAGACTGTTCCAGGCTTTTGGGCCGGCAACAGAAAATGACCGGTCTCCCCATTGTTTGTACCTTGAGCGAGGCACCTCCAGCAGGTGTTGACTGGCAGATCGTAAATCTCTGCCGGGCTGATGGGCTTTCAAAAGTTCTGAGATGTAGAGAGGTGCAAGTCCATTCAGAGCTTTGAAAACAAACAGGAGCAGCTTGAACTGTATCCTGAACTGAACCGGGAGCCAGTGTAGAGAGGACAGGACAGGAGTGATGTGTTCATATTTTCGTGTGTTGGTCAAAAAGCGCGCGGCAGAGTTCTGTACAAGCTGTAAACGGGAGATGGAGGATTGATTAATACCAACATACAAAGCATTACAATAATCAAGTCTGGAGGTCACAAAGGCATGGATGGCCTTCTCCAGATCACCACGGCTGAGAAATGACTTGACTTTGGAGAGCAGTCGGAGCTGAAAGAAGCTGGTCTTGACAACAGAACTGATCTGTTTATCAAACTTTAAGTTGGAGTCAAGCTGCACTCCAAGATTTCTGACCACCGGGTTGAAATGGGGGAGGGGAAAACCAACACTGGGACTGGGAAGGATGTTGTTGGTGTCACCAGGAGCACTAAATAAAATGCATTCAGTTTTATCTGTGTTTAGGTGGAGGAAGTTTTGAGAGAGCCAGTGCTTAATGTCATTTAAGCAGTTGACAAGAGTGTTTGAACTGGGTGAGGGGTTGGGAGTGACTGGCAGATAGATTTGTAAATCGTCTGCATACATGTGAAAAGACAGGTTATGACGTGCAATGATTGATCCTAATGGCAGCATGTAAAGAGAGAAGAGGACTGGCCCTAGAATAGATCCCTGTGGTACGCCAGAGGTCAGAGGGGTTGATGAAGAGGAGGACAGATCGCCTATCATGACAGAAAAAGTTCTCCCAGACAGGTAAGATTTGAACCACTCAAGCACAGCTCCCTGGAGGCCAACCTGCTGAGACAAGCGGTTGATTAGTACCTGATGGTCGACGGTGTCAAAAGCTGCTGAGAGGTCTAACATCACCAGCAGAGCAGGGTTTTTTGCATCCAGGGACAGAAGAATGTCATTCTGTACTTTGAGCAGTGCAGATTCAGTACTGTGACGAGCTCGAAAACCTGACTGAAATTTTTCAAACAGGTTGTTGAGTTCTAGAAAAGATTGAAGTTGAATAAAAACAATCTTTTCTAGGACCTTTGATAGAAATGACAGATGTGAAACTGGTCTGAAATTAGAGAGAGCTGTAGGATCTAGGCCTGGTTTTTTGAGAAGAGGCCTGACCACAGCATGTTTGAAAGCAGATGGCACAAAACCTGAAGATAGACAGCTGTTAATAAATGACAAAACACAAGGACCAATTGACCTTTCGCAAAACCCCGCCCCCAACCGGCCATTGTCCAATCACACGTCACTAGCATCTCCGGCTATGTAAGCTAGGTCCGACATTCTACAAGATGGTGAAGCGATGCGCCTATGGATTGTGTAAATCAGACAGCAGGTATCCCAAGAGTTTGTCTGGTGGAGTCTTGTTTTTTCCCTTCCCAAAGCCGAAAACACAACTGGAACGGTGTCAACAATGGATAAAACAGTGTGGAAGGCCTCACTCCCAGCTTAATGTCTCGAAGATAAACAAGCATTCGTATGTATGCTCAAAGGTAAGACAAACATTCATTGTGACTGTCCTGCTCTAGAAGTAATAATTATAATTTCAAGAAAGGTTATTATTAATATTCATTGTTGTGTATTATTTTGGATATAATTTTTAGAAGATTACCCTCTTACGTTTAGTAAGCTCATTAGCATTAGCTAACTTTAGCGAATGTTTACATTAGTTCACTGTCGGGTCTCGATGCTGTGAACCCTATACGATATCATGTTTAGTCAGTTTCACTACATAAACTTGACTAGCTAATTAACATTTTCTCTTTTAACAAGCATCTTGAATCGTTTTTTTTTATATCTGTCATTTAGCATTTTGTAAATGGAAAGCCCACCCCTGAGTATCCCAACCCAGTAGTTGCATTACAAGTGCAGAACCAGACCAGGGAGCAACTTGGAGGCTGTCGAAAGCCACCCAAACATCGGTATGCCTTCATGCTAGTTATATTATATTTAAAATACACTAGCTACATAACTATGGCTAGTTGCACTTAATGTTACACCACTTTAAAGAGCAGCAGGTAAATAGACAATTAAAAAATACAGTAGTAAATGGGAATTGAATACTTGTATATTGCACTTAAGTCACTGTAAATAAGAACATGTTTACCAACTTGCAGGTTTAATCAATAACAATCATGTACAAAATGTGTATACAGATGCAGTTTCATTGAGCCGAATGCTTCCAGCTCCACATCTTGTGCTGATGATGATGAAGAAGAGAGTCAACAGCATGCTGATGACTATGGTGAGTGAGATGTATATTGTTAATTAGTACTGTTTTAAAATGATTGTAAGGCTGCCCTGGATATCTAAACTCTCTGTATTGTGCTGAATGATGGAATACGCAGAAATAAATTTCTGGCAGTGAATCTCTCTCATTTTATTATAACATTCACTCTGAGAGGCTGAAACAAACAATCATACAACAATGTCGAATGCAATGGAACAAAATCCAAAAGTACTGAAATAACTGATTTATTTCACTGGCATGTTACATAGTAGTCAAAGAAAAATACATCAAGCTTGCTCTTCATTTCTTCCCATTTTGCAACATCAAAGTGTATTCTTTCCAGGTGGTAGTCCTCTTCACATTTAATAAAGAAATCACACCATGACATACCTGTGAGCCCAAGCTGACCCATTATTTGGTAATGGTAGGCATGACACTCTTTTAGTTTATAGGTACCATCTGCCTGCTTGTAAAGGTAGGGGCACTCTGTGAAGCTGTTCTTAGAAGGGCACTTAATTTCTAAAAGCCCATAGCTTGGGCGTTCACTCCCTGCCCTCTCTACCACCTTACGGTCAGGTGATGTACCAAGATGTGGGGCATGGGGATTTACAACAAAACCACATGGATACACTTGATTACCTGTGAGAATAGTGTAATGTATGGCTGCATTGGGCTCTTGTTCTACACCTCTCTTCATGGCCTTTGTTTGTACTGCTGCTGCACTCTTTAAGCTTGTAGCAAGTTTTTCATGGTCGGCTCTTCTAGAGCAGATTCTTTTAAATGAAGTTGATGTGATTCGGGCAGACCTTGCATGGAACCACAAATAGTTTGTGCTCTGTGCTCTAGTTTCCCTTTCCAGAGTGATAGAATCAGCCAATGAAATGCTCAGTTCTGTGTAATGTTGCGTGGCACTCTCATTCAGAGCAGTGCAGAAGCTGGTGGCTTGGTGCGGCAGAGGAAAGTTGGGCAAGTCATCTGGTTGGCTGACAGGAGCTGCTCCAAGATCAATTTGGACAATAAGTGGCAGCTGTAAAAGATGAAAAATATAAATTATCATTAAAATGCAACTTTTTTTCTTTACAGATAGTCCAGAGCAACCCCCAGAGCAGGGGACGGAAGAGGTGCAGGAGATGGAAGAGGAGCAGGGGACGGAGAAGGAAAAGAAATTAGAAGAGGAAAACAACAACATGAAATTGAAATTGACATTACAAGAAACTGAAATACAAAACCTGAAAGCACAAATTGACACACTTAAAAAGAAAAGTCTGACACCTGAACTCCTTGAAAGCAGTAAAATCCCAAAAATGTTTGAATACAGTACTGGCTTTACATACAAACGATTCAACCAACTGTGCACAATATTTGACATCCAAAATGATCCCCACGCCGCTCAAGTAAATGTACCCCTAACATACAAACGTAATGATTGGGACATTAGGGAGATGCCCCTTCGTAGTCAGCTGCTGTTTGTTTTAATTAAACTCCGCAACAACGAAGATCTGAAAAGCCTTGCATTTAGATTTAATATACACATGCAAGCAGCAAGTAATATTTTCAATTCATGGATTCATTATATGTTTGATATTTTGGGTGAATTACCCATTTGGCCTCACAGAGACGTCATTATGCAAAACATGCCTGAAACCTACAAAGCCGACTACCCATCTACATTTGCTATATTAGACTGCACAGAGCTGAAAATAGAAAGGCCAACATCACTGGTGTTACAAAGTCAGAGCTTTTCAAATTACAAAAACACCAACACCCTGAAATCACTCGTTGCCTGTGACCCCCGTGGTGCTGTCATTTTTTCATCTGTTCTCTTCACAGGATCCATGTCTGACAAGGAGATTGTCAGACAGTGTGGAATCATCCCCTTACTAGAGACACTTATAGACAATGGCTATTTGCAAAAAGGGGATGGCGTAATGGCTGATAAGGGTTTTTTGATTGAGGATGAAATTAAAGCAATCGGACTGCAGTTAAACATGCCACCATTTTCGAGGTCCAAGAGGCAAATGCCAGCAGGAGATGTTCTGGAGACAAAGCGTATTGCAAAGCACAGGGTGCACATAGAGCGGGCTATTGCTAAAATAAAAAAGTTCAAGATAGTGTCTGGTAAAATTCCTAACACAAGATTAGGAATCATAAATCACATCTGGTATGTGGTAAGCATGCTTTCAAACTTCCAGCCACACATACTGAAGGGACAGTAGTAGCATCCATTAGTAAATCACATGACTTACACTTAACATGTTTTTTTAATCACCACTGTTAAGCTGTCTGTTTACATGAGCTGTGGAAGATGCTAGACAAATAAAGATTTCTGGATACTATGTGGCTCAGTCCTCAATGTATTTATGTCTATATTACTGTATCTGTCAGCCTGATGCAAATTATTTTTCTCTTTTTATCACATAAGCAAGCACCTTATTATAATATGTAAATTGCTTTTTTTAATGAAACAACAAACCTGAAGAGATTTGTTTTTTGCACAACATCAAGAAGTGCTACTTGAAGACTGGGTTTCAAATCTGTGCTTCTCACCTGGTGGCTTAGTCCGCACCCCACAGCATACTTCTTGCCTCCAACTTCAACCTCTGGTGCAGAGGCATCTGTGATATAGCTTATGGGTGCATCTGACATCTCCCTCAGTAGACTATATGCTCCTGTACCTAACTCTTTCCTATGAAAAAATAATTTGGAGGTGAGTATTGTCTGATGTCACAGTGCACAGGAATACACTGAACAGTGTGACTAACAATGTTGCTGTAGTATAGGTGAAGAAAAAAAACATACTTATTGTGGATAAAACTGGACATGATGGGTTTCCGCTTGCGGTTCACTTTGGCCTTGGCTACCACCACACTGCTTACAGGTTGTCCATGAATTTTCTTCCCCCTGGCTTTGTGCCACTGCTGGGGCTGGCTTGTGCATGAGATGTCAGCATTTCTTGCACGGCACAGGTCCACGGTGTGCATAAGGCCCACAATATGTGAGCAAAAACCTGGTAACCTGTTTTAAGAAAACAGTAGCATAAGCTCTATTTAATGCTTTTGACAATAATGTAACTAGCTACACCTGCAATCGAAATTATTCAACACCCCAATCATTTTAATGTTTTATCATTTAAAGTTTTTCATTCAATTTTTTCCAAACAGCACAGGGAAAATGGACTAAAATCCGAGACTAGAGGTGTGGAAAGTTTGTCAGCACTTAACAACTCATTTATTGGCAGTTATAAAAGCTAAAGGATGCACCACAAAATACTATGTTTAGGGGTTGATTAATACTGCACACTCAAATGTCTTAAAATACTTCTTTATTTTTATTTAAACTTCAAACTTAGGTAAACTTTTGTTGTCACAATGATTCAAATATGTATCAGTAAAAGCTAGTTCAATGAAGTGTTTTTGTCATCCACACTACTAATGTCTGTTGAGATTGTGGGGGTTGAACATGTTTGATTACAACTACTTACAATAAATGCACGAGTGCTATAATATAATAATAAATAATATATATATTAAATAATATATATAATATATAATAAAAACATATAATCTAAGGTAGATCCATGAACAGAGTAACAAGCTAGCCTCTGCTCTGAATACAGTTACTAGCTTAACTTACCGAGCTAACTTACCGGTATTACTTAATAAATTTGACTTTTACAGTACTTAACTAACAAAAAATAGAACTTGAAAAAGAAAACTTACCCTGCAGTGCAGGAGCAGGACTGGTCCACAAGCGTATTCTGGTTGCAT
>JBBPBX010039904.1:0-29651 GCA_038048925.1 Garcialebias charrua | reverse complement strand
CAGCTCAGTCTTATAAATAGCACCCTCTCACAGTGGATCAACCAGTTGGCTGATGACAGCTGAAACCAGCTGCTCACATGATCAAGGAGGACCATCAGCCTAACGATGGATCGTTAGCACCCTGATGGTTGTTTGCTATTCACAGAGGGCTGAGTGATACTAGCAATAACAGCATTGTAAGAGGGGGACAGTTGAACCCGGAGGCCTCCACCTCTGTTTAATGATGGACGGTTTCTTTTCACAAAGATGGCCTCCTTTACTCCTCTCTCAAACCATTGTTCCTCTCTATCAAGGATGTGAACATCTTCATCCCTGAAAGAGTGACCTCTGACCTGGAGATGAGTGTAGACTGCAGAGTCCTGACCTGATGATGTTGATCTTCTGTGCTGGGCCATCCTTTTGGCCAGTGGCTGTTTAGTTTCCCCGATATAAGACTGATCACAGCCCAGTTTGAATGCCCAGAGGACCAGACTTAGCTTTTTTAGATTTTTCTACCTGGATTATTGAGCATGCATCAGGGTAAATCTCAGTAGAGTTCAGGTAGTCAAAGAGAGTGAGGTCAGCTAAGTATAGGCTCTGCTGCTTTGTCAGCAGAGTTGGGCCTAGCTGCTTCATCGGCAGAGTTGGTCTTGGCTGCTTCATCATCTGAGTCCAGCTTGACTGCTTCATAACCTCTGGAGATGCGGGAGGTGGCAAAGGAGAAACAGGGAGCTCAGTGAACAGGAGCTGAGTCTGTCATAGGTCTCTCTTGCAGTGGTGGTGGTGGCGGTGGTGGTGGTGGTGGCGGCAGCGGCATGACCTAGAACCAGTGGTGAAGCAGAGCTGATCATTGAGGTCTGGATTCTCTTCCATCAACTCAAAAAACTCTAAGAACGAGTGAGGTGGTGGAGAGGAGTAAAAAACAGGCTTAAAAGCCAGTCCGGTACCTGAGCTGAGTCTGTCATAGGTCTCTCTTGCAGTGGTGGTGGTGGCGGTGGTGGTGGTGGTGGCGGCAGCGGCATGACCTAGAACCAGTGGTGAAGCAGAGCTGATCATTGAGGTCTGGATTCTCTTCCATCAACTCAAAAAACTCTAAGAACGAGTGAGGTGGTGGAGAGGAGTAAAAAACAGGCTTAAAAGCCAGTCCGGTACCTTGGAGCTGGGACTTCCTCATCTTCTCTTCCTCCACCAGAAAAGGCAATGGGAGGATCGTTATTTCCCGGCTGCAGTGTCCCCGTAGCTGAGCGATTCTGACCTGGAAGGCACTCCACCGGATGATGGACTGCTCCTCATGTAATCGTTCTTGCTCCAGTAGGCAGTCTGAGAGGTTTTTTAGGCCAGGTACTTGGCCCAAGTCATCTGCTGCTGGGTTCAGATTTTGGTCTGGGCATTTTGTCATGTTTCTTGTGTTTAGAATCCATTTGCAGGCAGGACTCAGAACTTGGGATTTAAAGTAAAATGTAATTTTAATCCAGAAAAACAAAAGATTGCCATGGCAGAAAACTTACATGAACTCAGGGGAGACATGGAAGGAGACAGAAACAGGATGTATACAGGATACAATGCCCAGACAAAGAAGAACACAGACATGCAGACTAACAAACGTTAATGAGGGATAAACACAAACACCTGGACATACTATGAGGGAAAAACACTGGTGAAAAACACAGGTGGTGGAGGCAGGAGCTGATCACATAAGGAGTAACACTGAAGAGAGCAGTAGCAATAAGGGAGAGACGCACACAAGAGAACACAATCCTAACACTGCAATTATTATAAATAAAGCAATAAATACAGCAAACGGAAAAACAGCGAGATAAAGGCAAAGCAAAATATCTATTGTTATTGACGGAAACTCATGTGTAAGGAGATAAAAAAAAGGATATATATATTTATGCTTTTATTTCTCATGTGTAAGGAGATATAAAAAAGAATATATATATTTATGCTTTTATTTCTCATTAAAATATATATTTCTACTTTGATTTATATATTTATTGTTTTATTTATTATTATTTAGGATATATATTTCTACTTTGATTTATATATTTATTGTTTTATGTCGGATATATATTTATTCTTTTATTCATTATTATTTCAGTTTGGTCCTCCATACACACATGTCACCAGCTCCTCGGAGTACTATACAAGTAGAGACTGGGCTCAAAAAGTTAGGTTCCCATACCGCGTGGGCGGGCAAACCTGTAAAATTATCAGTTCGTCCTGCTTCATCAGGCCCAAATCTGAGTTCCGCACGGGGTCACTGAAGAAGCCCTCGGCCGGTACTGGAAAGTTTCACTGTCACCAGCGGGTCTCTTCCGTGGGAGGCCACGCATGTCTTCCTTTGGGGGTGCAAAGCTTTTCCTCGGCAACCCCTCGCGGAGAGCTTCCGCCTGTTTGCGTCTTTGTTCCAGCTTGGCCTGGACGCGTTCCAGGGCTCCCCCAAAGAGTCCCGTCGACTCGATTGGGTGCTGGAGGAAGGTGGACCTCTGGTTTTCCGGGAGGTCCGACAATGTTAGCTAAAGATGGCGCTGGGCGACAACTATTTCCGCCATTGCTTTGCCTTGGGAAATGGCTATTGTCCCCATCATGCGGAGCACGAGGTCAGAGGTACAGCGGGCCTCCTCCATGGCCTCCGTTTCGGCCTGCTCGTTTTTTGTTACCTGGATATCCTGAAGTTTTTCTGCCAGGTACGCCTGCACCATGGTTGATGCATTCATTGCGCGAGCCGCGAGGCCCTGAGCCCTGTATCACCTCTCAAGTTGTTTTTCTAAAGCGCGGCAGGCCCTGCTGGGTAGCGCTGGTTTTGTCCCCGTGGCTGCGGGGGCCAGGTGAGCCGCCAGGGTCTCCTCTTTCAGGGGTGCGCTGGCGAGGCCCACTGTCTCCATTCCTGCGACATCAAGGAGTCGGGATAGTGGCAGCGTAATGGGAGCTCCGGGTTCCACCCAGGAGCGTTTGCGTTCGATGAGGAAAGTCCGGAAAAATTGGCATTTTTTGCAACATTGTCGGCTGCTTTGCATAGAAGTAGTTTCCCGCCAGCCTCGTAGCCTGTTGGCGAGGCGTGGGATCTGGCCACATGACCTGCAGGGCATCTGCCGCCCTATGGCACAGGTCGAACAGAGCAGGGACCAACAAGTCCGGTTCCAGTAGGATTTGCGCCAGGTTCTGGGAGGAATCCACACTTCCTCCTCTGTAACCACATTCGGCGTCTTGGTCAGACACTTCGGGCGTCGAGTCCTCGACGGCAACTGAAGAGTCCGACCCATTGTCACTCGACCGCTGCATTCCAGGTCCACGTTCTAAAGCTCCGGTTCGGGAGCGAGCAGCTTTGTGAGACGTGCGACTTTCAGCGCTGCGGCCTTAGCCATGGATGTAGCTAACGCATCCGTGCGGCGTTTCCTCACTACCGCTGAGTAGTGGGAGCAGGAGTCGGGGAATTCCAGCGCTTTTCTCGCGTGCAGAATCCCTAGGCAGACAGGACAGGCCTCGTGGGTGTCCGTCGCCGAGAGGGAGTAGCCGTATCCGCTGGGGCAGGGGCGTGAGCAAGGGCTTGTCGTCCTGTTGGTTTTCCTCTTCTTTGTCCTCCGTTTTCCCTTCTCGGGAGCCATGTCCGGAGACGAGAAGCGTCAAAGTTGTTCCTTGTTTCCTTTTGTTCGAAGCCATCCTCTCCGTCGTCTTGCTTTTGCTGGTTAGCCTGCTAATGGTTAGCAAGGGGTTGTGACGCATTTAGCGCCGTCGAGCGAAGCAGCTGCGGACTGAAGGTTGCACATCTCACAAAGCTGCTCGCTCCCAAACGGGAGCTTGAGAACGTGGACCTGGAATGCAGCGGTCGAGTGACAATGGGTCGGACTCTTCCTTTTGTTCGAAGCCATCCTCTCTGTCATCTTGCTTTTGCTGGTTAGCCTGCTAATGGTTAGCAGGGGTTGTGACGCAGTTAGCGCCGTCGAGCGAAGCAGCTGCGGAAAGAGAAGAAAACTTTGAGGTAAGTAGAAAAACGCTGGACTAGCTTTCGCTAGCCCAGCAGTATGCAGGAAAATTTCTCTGTACGCTCAGTGTAGGGAGCAAGCTCATCTCAATCGAGCGATGCGACAACAGAGAAGTCCCACGAAGTTCAGGTGTTAAGCGAGGTGAAGGGCAAAAAAGAGAAAGATGGATGGGCGTCAGCGGCTTAAATACCCAGAGGGCTGGGCCTCTGGCGCAACGCTGACGCCCCTGCCGTAAAGGCGTGAATGTATTCCTTCAGGTAATCACGCGGGGGCGCAATTCCCATAGCATATGTTGCACCGAGAGAACATGACTGAAAGGGAACAAATTTTACATGTCCAGACTTTATTTGTAAAAAGGTACAAAAAGCTGGTGACTTTGATGTTTGCACAAAACATGACTGTTCTGTTGTGAGTGAAATAAAGTAGGAAAAATTGTTGCACAAAACACAAATAAAAATTCAAAGAACAGTTTCGCCCTGTTTCTTGACTCAAAAAAAAAAAAGCAGCATCAACAACACGGCTCCCCTCTGATACCGATCGCCATAAAGGGCAGGGGCTGTCACCCCCCTTCCCTCGTGGTTCATGGGGTACTTGCTCAGACAATAAACCCTAGCAGGTGGCCTCAGGACTATCTGCAGCAGACAGACCCAGAGGCGTCTGCAAACAGGTACACCAGCACCCACGGGGCCAGGTAAGGGGGGTCACATCTTTCAACCCCCACCCCGTCTGAACCCAAAGGGCCAACAATACACAAATTCAACAAGCCTGCAGCACGTCCGCACGCCCGGAGGGCATGCCGACAGAAACTGGTAACCATAGCAATGTTCTGTTATGGCCACCATCAGCGGATGTCAGCAATGAGTAACGGGGGGCCACAACAAAGGCCCGCAGAGCCGGGCCAGACTCACATGCTGACAAAGGAAACAGCAATGACGCTGTAGGTTTTGTAAACAAATGTTACAATGCAGGAAATGCACCAGGGTAGGATCAGGATCCTCTTCATGCTCAAAAAGGTCTGGACTTAATGTCATCAGCCAGGCTTATAGGTGCTCAGCAGAAAAAGGTGTCTCGTGCAGTTTTACATCCTTACGTTGAAAATAACTTTTCATCTTGTATGGACAGCAGGCCGCGCACAAGCAGTAAACATGTTTTGTGTGACAGTGCTCATTGCACTGAATCAGCTGTGCATTTGAATGGCATCCCCTCACCGGGAGCGACACAGCTCCCTGGAGTTTTACCAAGCTCCAGAGTAATGATGGGGTCGGAGGCCTGTGAACCAGACCCGGCCATGGAATGGACTGGAATCCGGAGGTCTGTTCGTATACAAAACCTGCACTCCCTCCATGCTGTGACTCTCCCCAAAAGGGGAAAAAGCAAACGTTCTGGCCCACGGTTGTCCAATAGGGACAGTACGTTGCACCCGTCCCCCAGCACTCCCGGTTCGGGTGGTGTAGAACACATTCACAGGAAGGTCCCCTCCCTAATATAGTTGGCCCCCAAGGGGTCACAGGGCCCGGGGCCCTTGGAGGTGGGCTTACTCCAGGAACGTGGGCATCTGCTCCTCTTCAGGGACCTGCTGCATCACCAACAAGAACAGCCTCTCCGCTTACGCCCAGGACTGTGGCAAACTACAGCTTAGCTGCTGAAAGGAACAAACTGATGGCCTCAGGCCTCCCCAGCAATGTGGTAAATACCATACAAGGGGCAAGAGCTGTGTCAACACAGACTCTCTATGCTCGTAAATAGTGTGTTTTTGAAGCTTGGTGCATGGAGAGGAATAGTGTTTCTTATTCCTGTGACCTGGTCCAGCTTCTTACCTTTCTATAGGACTTGCTGGAGAAAGGCCGCTCTTTTTCTACAATTAAGGTGTTTTTGTCAGCCATCTCAGCATGCCATGAGGGCTGAGGGGGCAAGACGCCCAGTGCACACCCTCTCATGATAAGGTTCATGAAGGACGTACTGAGGAAGAGACCTCCCAGCAGGACCATGACCCCTGATTGGGATCTCCAACTGGTCCTGAGTGCTCTCTGTGAGCCCCCATTTGAACCATTAAGCGATATTAGGATATATTTGCTATCTTATAAGACCGCTCTGCTCCTGGCTCTCTGCTCGACGAAACGTGTGGGCGACCTCCATGCTTTGTCTGTGCACCCAATGTGTACCAGGTTTGCCCCTGACGGGTCAAAGGTCACCCTAAGGCCTAACCCTGCATATGTCCCAAAGGTCCTGACTCTGAATCCCAGAAGTTTGGATTTTGAACTCTCTTCTTTTCCTCCTGCTCCTGTTCTCACTGAGGAACAAAAAAAAACTGAGAGCACTCTGCCCGGTTAGGACCTTAAGTGCTTATATTGAGAAAACAGCTGATTGGAGGAAAACAAACCAACTGTTTGTGTGTTTTGCAGTCCCAGCTACTGGCAGGGCCCTGTCAAAGCAACGCCTCTCACACTGGGTGACTGAGGCCATTAAGAGGGCGTACAGTAGCAAATGTCAACAGGTGCCCTCTGGGGTACGTGCCCACTCTACTTGAGGCTTGGCCACATTGTGGTCATTGTTCAAGGGTGTGCCAGTTGCAGACATCTGTGCAGCTGCAAACTGGAGCTCAACAGACACGTTTGCAAAACTTTACAGTTTGGAGGTTACTTCCTGTGACGTCACTCAGGCTGTCCTATCTAACACACAGTAGAGAGCAGCCAAGTGATGCCTAATCTATAAAGGCAGATGTTCACACAAGCATGCATTTTACTGAGCATTTCAAGGGCGTGAATGAATTACGTTCCCATAGCAATAGTGTTGCACCGAGTGACTGACTGATAAGGGAACTGAAAGTTATGCACCATAACTCATGTTCCCTGAAGGAAGGGAACGAGGTGCAACACAGTTGGCCCTTTTCAATGCTGAAGCTCGGTGAAGTGCATTTTGGAGAAAGTAGGATGGGCGTCCGCATCTTAAGTACCCAGAGGGCGGGGTCTCTGGGGTGATGCTGACGCCCCCTGCCGTTAAGGCGTGATTGTAATCCTTCAGGTAATTGCGTGGGGGCGCAATTTCCCATAGCAATAGTGTTGCACCTCGTTCCCTTCCTTCAGGGAACATGAGTTATGGTGCATAACTTTCAGGTTTCAGGTTTAGAAATACAGCTGATTTGACCATCAAAGTGCATTTATTAAGCAAATGTTAGATTGATACATACATTTAATATAATTTCGACCAAACAAATAATTGGTTTTAAGTGTTAATCTTGTTAAATTCTTGCCTCCCGTGCATGCTCCTTCGGTCGTCATTTGGCAGCCCATTGATTTTTGGTGCAATACTGGCCCACATTTCCTATGTTCGGCCCACATTCCTGTGTTGTCAACGGTGACACATTATGCAATGCATATGGTGAAGCAACATATTTTTGGATTTTTCCACTTTATTAAACAAATATGGACTGATGCCACTTTTAGGGCGGGGCGACGTTTCTGCCGGAAAATACAGTGCTTAGTTTTCAGCTTAGCCTTTTTCTACTTTTGTTTTCAGGTTGCATTTTGCACTGGGCACCACGGTGGCACAACTGGTAGAGCTGCTGCCTCTCAGCGAGACGGTTGCCGGTTCAAATCCCGGTCCGGGGGCCTTTCTGGGTGGAGTTTGCATGTTCTCCCCGTGCATGCGTGGGTTTCCTCCGGGTACTCCGGTTTCCTCCCACAGACCAAAAAACATGCATGTTAGGCTGATTGGTGACTCTAAATTGACCCTAGGTGTGAGTGAGAGAGTGGATGGTTGTTTGGTGTGAGTGAGACAGGTCCCTCTTGTAAATGAGTCCCCGTGACTCAACGAGGCTAGCCTGTATAAATAAAGGTTGAATGAATGAATGAAAATTTTGCTTTTTAGCACTTGTTTAGCTTATTTTAGCTTTCCCCTATTTGGCTTCTTTTAGCTTTTAGCAAAGACCCCTTATGATGAGTCAAATCACTGGAAACAATGTTCCCTCGCCCGGACGCGGGTCACCTGGGCCCCACTCTGGAGCCAGGCCCGGAGGAGGGGCACGTTGGCGAGCGCCTGGTGGCCGGGCTTTTACCCATGGAGCTCGGCCGGGCACAGCCCGAAGAGGAGACGTGGGTCCCCCTTCCCATGGGCTCACCACCTGTGGGAGGGGCCAAAGGGGTCGGGTGCATTGTGGAATGGGTGGTGGCCGAGGGCGGGGACCCTGGCGGTCTGATCCTCGGCTACAGAAGCTGGCCATTGGGACATGGAATGTCACCTCTCTGGTGGGGAAGGAGCCTGAGCTAGTGTGTGAGGTTGAGAGGTTCCGGCTAGAAATAGTCGGACTCACCTCAACGCATGGCTCTGGCTCTGGAACCAGTTTCCTTGAGAGGGGTTGGACACTCTTCCACTCTGGAGTTGCCCCTGGTGAGAGGCGCCGAGCAGGAGTGGGCATACTTGTTGCCCCCCATCTTGGTGCCTGTACGTTGGGGTTCACCCCGGTGAACGAGAGGGTAGCCTCCCTTCGCCTACGTGTGGGGGGACGGGCTCTGACTGTTGTTTGTGCCTATGCGCCAAACGGCAGCGCAGATTACCCACCCTTTTTGGAGTCCTTGGAGGGGGTATTGGAGGGTGCGCCTCCTGGGGACTCCCTTGTTCTGCTGGGGGACTTCAACGCTCACGTGGGCAATGACAGTGAGACCTGGAGGGGTGTGGTTGGGAGGAACGGCCCCCCTGATCTGAACCCGAGTGGTGTTCTGTTGTTGGACTTCTGTGCTCGTCATGGATTGTCCATAACGAACACCATGTTCAGGCATAAGGGTGTCCATATGTGCTCTTGGCACCAGGACACCCTAGGTCGCAGCTCGATGATCGACTTTGTTGTCGTCTCATCTGATCTGCGGCCGCATGTCTTGGACACTCGGGTGAAGAGAGGGGCGGAGCTGTCAACTGACCACTACCTGGTGATGAGTTGGCTCCGATGGTGGGGGAGGATGCCGGTCAGACCTGGCAGGCCCAAACGTATTGTGAGGGTCTGCTGGGAACGTCTGGCAGAGTCTCCCGTAAGACGGAGCTTTAACTCCCACCTCCGGGAGAGCTTTGAACACGTTCCGAGGGAGGCGGGGGACATTGAGCCCGAGTGGGCCATGTTCCGCGCCTCTATTGTCGAGGCAGCTTATCGGAGTTGTGGCCGCAAGGTTGTTGGTGCCTGTCGTGGTGGCAACCCTCGAACCCGGTGGTGGACACCGGCGGTGAGGGATGCTGTCAAGCTGAAGAAGGAGTCCTATTGGGCCTTTTTGGCCTGTGGGACCCCGGAAGCAGCAGATAGGTACCGGCAGTCCAAGCGGCATGCGGCTCGGGTGGTTGCTGAGGCAAAAACTCGGGCGTGGGAGGAGTTCGGAGAGGCCATGGAGAATGACTTCCGTACGGCTTCGAGGCGATTCTGGTCCACCATCCGGCGTCTCAGGGGGGGAAAGCGGTACGCGACCAACACCATTTATGGTGGGGATGGCGTGCTGTTGACCTCAACTCGGGATGTTGTGAGTCGGTGGGCGGAATACTTCGAAGACCTCCTCAATCCTACTGGCACGTCTTCCACTGAGGAAGCGGAGCCTGGGGATTTTGGGTCGGGCTCTCCAATCTCTGGTGCTGAGGTCGCCAAGGTGGTTAAAAAGCTCCGTGGTGGCAGGGCTCCGGGGGTGGATGAGATTCGTCCTGAGTTCCTTAGGGCTCTGGATGTTGTGGGGTTGTGTTGGCTTACGCGACTCTGCAATATCGCGTGGACATCGGGGGCAGTTCCCTTGGATTGGCAGACTGGGGTGGTGGTTCCCCTATTCAAAAAGGGGGACCGTAGGGTGTGTTCCAACTATAGGGGGATCACACTCTTAAGCCTCCCTGGTAAGGTCTATTCAGGGGTTCTGGAGAGGAGGGTCCGTCGGATAGTCGAACCTCGGATTCAGGAGGAGCAGTGTGGTTTTCGTCCTGGTCGTGGAACACTAGACCAGCTCTACACCCTCAGCAGGGTCCTGGAGGGTGCGTGGGAGTTTGCCCAACCAGTTTACATGTGCTTTGTGGACTTGGAGAAGGCATTCGACCGCGTCCCTCGGGGGGTTCTGTGGGGGGTACTCCGGGAGTATGGGGTACCAGGCCCTTTGATATGGGCTGTTAGGTCCCTGTACGACCGGTGTCAGAGCTTGGTCCGCATCGCTGGCAGTAAGTCAGGCTCGTTTCCGGTGAGAGTTGGACTCCGCCAAGGTTGCCCTTTGTCACCGATTCTGTTCATAACTTTTATGGACAGAATTTCTAGGCGCAGCCAAGGTGTTGAGAGGATCCGTTTTGGTGGCCTTAGAATCGCTTCTCTGTTTTTTGCAGATGATGTGGTCCTATTGGCTTCATCAGATCGTGATCTACAGCTTTCGCTGGAGCGGTTTGCAGCTGAATGTGATGCGGCCGGGATGAGGATCAGTTCCTCCAAATCCGAGGCCATGGTCTTGAGCCGGAAAAGGGTAGCATGCCTTCTCCGGGTCGGGGAGGAGGTCCTGCCCCAAGTGGAGGAGTTTAAGTATCTCGGGGTCTTGTTCACGAATGAGGGAAAACTGGAGCGTGAGATCGATAGGCGGATAGGTGCAGCGTCCGCAGTGAAGCGGGTGCTGTACCGGTCTGTCGTGGTGAAGAGAGAGCTGAGTCAAAAGGCAAAGCTCTCAATTTACCGATCGATCTACGTTCCCACCCTCATCTATGGTCATGAGCTCTGGGTTATGACCGAAAGAACGAGATCTCGGATACAAGCGGCTGAAATGAGTTTTCTCCGCAGGGTGTCTGGACTCTCCCTTAGAGATAGGGTGAGAAGCTCAGTCATCCGGGAGGGACTCGGAGTAGAGCCGCTGCTTCTCCACATCGAGAGGAGCCAGTTGAGGTGGCTCGGGCATCTGGTTAGGATGCCTCCTGGACGCCTCCCTGGTGAGGTGTTCCGGGCATGTCCCACCGGGAGGAGACCCAGAGGAAGACCCAGGACACGCTGGAGGGACTATGTTTCTCGGCTGGCCTGGGAACGCCTTGGGATTCCCCCGGAGGAGCTGCCCAAGTGGCTGGGGAGAGGGAAGTCTGGGCCTCCCTTGTGTTACAGGTCCAGCCTTTACCTAGAGAGGGCGGTAGAGAGCTACGAGAGGGGTGGGTAGAAGAAGAGTGTGTGTGTGTTAGCTTGAGAGCTTGTAGCTGTGCAGTACGTGCGTTGTAGTCGTCCTTGCCATCAAGAGGAATAAAGTTTAGCAAGCTTTCATCTGCCTCCTCCTTGTTTTGCCGCCAGCAGAGCAGAATCTATATGGGTTTGTTACCAGCCAAACGAGCTAAAATATAACAAAAGGTAACACTGGGGGCTCGGTCCGGGATCGCTCTGCTAAAAAAAAAATAAAAAAAAACGTGGGTAACGGCAAGAAATGGATGAAAGAAGCCAAAATAACTTTTGGGGATTTCCCAAGATGGCTGTGACTGGCGCCAACACTGCTACTGGAGTATTAATGCACTTGGTGGGAAGGAGCCGAAGAGTAAGTTTAAACCCTTTTCTGTCTGACGTAGAAGAGACCCGACAGGACAGCGCGGGCTTGTGTGATAAAATGGAGTGGCGCGGTGATGATCGGCGGGTGACGAGTATGGAATTAACTCCAGCCGCGAGCAAAGCTGCTGAATACGCTCAGCCATGGCTGCTCACCCCACCGCCATCAGGACACTTCAATCCTTTTACAACGTCGGACCAGCGAACGTCAAACTGTGGTGAGACTTTAGCCCATTTCTATCCAAGTCATGGTGGGGCTCGAAACGCAGCACCCACGCCTCGTGTGACGACATGTTATATGGATAATAAGACTGATAGCCGATGTGTAGCTGCTGTTGATGGATTTCCTGTTTCCCCGCTAACTGTACCGAACTGTGACCGTTGTGTAGCTTCATCGCTGACCCACACAGTACCACGTGTTCATCAGTTGGAGGGGTTTGGCCACACACCACAAACTTGCCCACTAGCACGGCAGGATTTCTCTCACATGAGCGGAGGCTCTGTACATCATGTTGTAGCACCATTGGGCAGAGTGGAGAACAAGCACACATTTTGTATTTCACCCCAGCTGCAAAATACAGCCTGCAATCAGCACTTCGGTTCCTGTAATCTTGTGCATGGATTGAACAACATAAACAGCAGTGAGTGTCAAACATGTGATGAGAAAATCCCAATACTGCAGCCAGGCCATTTTGATGGAGCAGGCTCATGGAAAGACTTCCTTTATCAGTTTGAATGCTGTGCTAAGGCTAATCACTGGACTGAAAAGACTAAAGCTGTTCAATTAAAGTTCTGCCTCACTGGTCCAGCTGGAGCCATCGTGCATAAGAATCCCAGATCAGCTGATTGGAGCTACCAGCGGATTGTTGAGGAGGTCGAAGCTGCCTATGGGCCTTGTTCAGAACATGCTGCAACTATTGGCATCGAACTGAGGCAAAGAGTCAGAAAACCTGGAGAAGCTCTACATGTACTAAGAGATGACATCTATGAAAAGGTCTCTGTTGTTTATGCCAACTGTACAGAGAGGGAGCAAGATCGCATTAGTGTGGAGATTTTCACTAATGCTCTAGCAGACCCTGATCTGATCCAAAAACTGTTAGAGGAACGACCACGCACCCTTGCATTGGCTTATGGGATCGCCCAAAGATATGAAGCTACGAGGATGGCTGCCCGTGCAGTCACACAATTGATGCGGCCCACCACACGCAACTTGACATCTCAGGGGACCAGGCTAGCAATGGTGCATGAGGACCGCGACCTGTTCCAGTGGGAGCCACCCGAAAGACATCGACAGCAATCCATCCCCAGTAAGAACAAACATTTAAGCAACGTTAAACTGGACAGTCTGGGGCTGAACACCTCAATGTGTAACTGGCTGCTAGACTTCCTGACCGGGAGACCACAGACAGTGCGGGTCGGGAGTAACACATCTAGCACCATCACATTGAACACAGGGGCCCCACAAGGATGTGTGCTGAGCCCCCTTCTATTCACCCTGCTAACACACGACTGCACACCATCGTACAGCTCCAACCACTTCATCAAGTTTGCGGACGACACAACAGTGGTGGGTCTCATCAGCAACAACGATGAGACGGACTACAGGAACGAGGTGAGCCGCCTGGCCTTGTGGTGCGGACACAACAATCTCACTCTCAACGTGGAGAAGACAAAGGAGATTGTTGTGGACTTCAGGAAGAGGGATGCCCAACATGCCCCTCTGACCATCAACAGCACCGCAGTGGAGAGAGTAGACAGCACCAAGTTCCTGGGAGTGCACGTCTCAAAGGACCTGTCCTGGAGCAGGAACACTGCAGCACTGGCAAAGAAGGCTCACCAGCGTCTCTACTTTCTCCGCAAGCTGAAAAGGGCTGGAGCTTCAACCCCCATCATGAGCACCTTCTACAGAGGTGCCATAGAAAGTGTCCTGACCAGCTGCATCACTGTGTGGTTTGGTGCATGTACTGCATCCTGCCGCAAGAGCCTCCAGCGCATTGTGAGAGCAGCTGAGAAGATCGTGGGCACCTCCTTGCCCTCACTGCAGGACTTACACAGCAAACGCCTCACTCGGAAAGCCCACTGCATGGCAGGTGATCCCACACACCCACTACACAGCTGCTTCAGACTGCTGCCATCAGGGAGGAGACTGAGGAGTCTCCAGGCTCGAACCAGCAGACTGAGAGACAGCTCTGTTCATCAGGCAGTCAGAATGCTAAACACTCTGCCTGCTCTGCCCCCCCTCCCATTTGAACTGCCTTAACACTAAAACTTTCTCACACATTACCACTCAACACAAAGTTTTTAACACTGGACTCTGTGTCATCAAACGGGTTATTCACTAAACTCTCGGTCATGTGCTCATACAGTTTGCACTACTTCTCATACTTGCACTAATGTTTGTATTACATCACTGCCTATAATCATAATACTGTTTACATTCTCTGTTTACATTTATTAATACTGTTTACTTTTATTACTACTGCTTACATGTAATTACTACTGTTTACATTTACACTACTCTAATATCTACACCACTGCTGGTACATATACAGTGTGCTCTGAACGGTCTTATTTAGGGATGCCCAATGTGCCTTACTGCATATGCCACTTTTTGCCTCTATAACAACATCAACTACTACCTCATACATATACTGTGTACATTAACTCATACGCTGCTTTGCCACTTTGCAAATGTCAATGCTAGAAACCTTTAGTTTATTTTAGTTATACTTTTTATACTCTTTTTTTATACTAGTATGCAAAAACTCAGGACAGTATTATGTTCATTAAATGTTTAATGTTTTAGTTTTAGAGTTGGTGTAAATTTTCATACTCTTATACCACTATGCAAAAAACTCAGGACAGTGTTAGTTTTACTATTTTATGCTTATGTCTATTATTATATGTTTCAGTGTTTCAATGTTTAGATGTTTACTGTTGCACCGAGGGACTGAGAGAAACGCAATTTCGGTCCTGTGTATGTCCTGTACAGTACATATTGCAGATCTGACAATAAAGTTGACTTTGACTTTGATATGT
The DNA here is from genome assembly GCA_038048925.1 of Garcialebias charrua. Lineage (NCBI taxonomy): Eukaryota > Metazoa > Chordata > Actinopteri > Cyprinodontiformes > Rivulidae > Garcialebias > Garcialebias charrua. The sequence continues at coordinate 15,137 of JBBPBX010039904.1, read as the reverse complement.
CATAACTGCTCGGGTGTGGGTCATCTACGGCGAAGCTGCCCTTCACCACAACAACCAAAACTCAAGCAAACCCATCCCAAAAGCCATCTGCATCGGACATCGTGATTATCTGCACTAAAAATGGGAAGGAGGAAATGTGCATTCAAATTTTGATCCATGGGATAAAAATATGCGCCCTCTTAGACTCTGGTGCCCGGAGAAATGTGCTGTCCCTGCGTGACTTTAACTCCTTTGTTTTGGAGTGTAGACCCACCATCCAGCCATCATCTGCACAGACATTGCAGGGAATCGGGCCCGAGGGGCTGCCTGTGCTGGGAGAGGTCGTCCTCCCAGTCCATATTGGAAACAAGAGGGTGGATGTGAACTTCATCATTGCTGACACAGCTGAGAGCACAGAGGTCATCCTGGGTCAACCCTTCCTGCAGCAGTCAAGTGCCTGCTTGGACTATGGGCATAAGGAAATAACTCTGTTTGGAGAGAAAGTTTCCCAGTTGGGTTTTGACCTCCAGGCGGGGGTCCACGTCGTGAGAGTGGCCCGTACCACAGTCCTGGAACCGGGGCGTGAGTATGTGGTGCCTGGCCTCTCCCAACCCTGCCATACGGCCAGTGGGGTTCTCATGTTAAGCCCCACCAAAGCCTTCATCGAAAAGCACAATGTTCTTGTGGCCCATGTTGTTGTCCAGCAGCAGCAGTCAGCCAGCCTACCCATCAGGATCTTCAACCCTGGCACCATCCCTATTAAGGTAAAGAAGGGAGTGGTGGCTGGAGTGCTTCAGCCAGTTCAGGTTGTTGCGGGAAAGGAGCTCCAGGCAGCTGGGGCCGACAGAGCCAATAACGTGAATGAACTTGTTAACCCTGTCTCCTTTTCTATACCAAACCACCTCCAGGAACTGTATGCTGACAGCTGTGGTGGATTGTCGGAGGAGGACCGCTGTCGACTGGGCCAGTTATTGCAGCAATATGGTGATGTGTTCTCCACTGGGCCAAATGATTTGGGTCGCACCAGCATCGTGAAACATGACATCCTGACCACTGTAGGACCTCCGGTGAAACAGCATCCCAGGAAAATGGCTTGGCAGAAACAAGAAGCAGCTGACCAGCAGGTACTGCAGAGCTTGGAGGCTGGCCTCGCCCAACCTAGTAATAGCAGCTGGGCAGCACCAATTGTGATGGTGAGAAAGAAGGATCAAAGCTCTAGGCTCTGTGTGGATTACAGAGCCCTGAATGAACAAACAATTAAGGATGCGTATCCACTGCCCCGAATTCAAGACACCCTGGACACCCTCTCCACTGCTAAGTTCTTTAGCACACTCGACCTAACATCTGGATACTGGCAAGTGGAGATGACACCTCGGGCGAGAAGAGCCGCTGCATTCTGCACACGTAAGGGACTTTTCGAATGGAACGTGATGCCTTTTGGACTGTGCAATGCTCCAGCCACCTTCCAAAGGCTCATGGACCGTGTCCTGGCCGGGCTGCAATGGGAAACCTGTTTGGTTTATCTCGACGACATTATAGTTCTGGGACGAGACACTGGTCAGATGTTGGAGCGACTGGGGCATGTGTTCGCCAGGCTGCGTACAGCTAACCTCAAGCTCAAACCTTCCAAATGATGCCTGTTTCAAGAGCAAGTAATTTTCCTAGGCCACAAGGTTTCGGCTGAGGGGGTTGCCACAGACCCGCAGAAGATTCAGCGGGTACAGGAGTGGCCCACGCCTCAAAACGTGGGGGAGGTGCGGCAGTTTGTAGGGCTGGCTTCATATTATCGCCGTTACGTGGAAAATTTTGCCACCATTGCCAAGCCACTCCACGAGCTCACCAAAAAGTATGCACATTTTAACTGGACAACTCAATGCCAGGAGGCTTTTGAAGAATTAAAAAGGCGCCTGACATCAGCGCCCATCCTTGGCTATCCTCTGGATAGTGGTGAGTTGCTCCTCGATACTGATGCCAGTGACTGTGGTATTGGCGCTGTTCTCTCTCAGATACAGGAGGGGGAGGAGAGAGTCCTGGCATATGGCAGCAGACGTCTGTCGGCTACCGAAAGGAACTACTGCACCACAAGACGGGAACTTTTGGCTATGGTGGAGTTCACCTCACACTTCAGACAGTACTTGCTGGGACGTCACTTTACCATTCGAACTGATCACAGTAGCCTACGGTGGCTCACCAGACTGAAAGAGCCTGAGGGTCAACTCGCTCGCTGGTTAGAGAAACTGGCAGAGTACGATTTCCAAGTGTTTCACCGCCCAGGAATTAAACACCTGAATGCAGATGCTCTTTCCAGGAAGCCCTGCGGTGAGAACTGTGCATGTAACATACCAGATCCAGAGCTGAGCAGGAAGCAGTTTCAACACCAGGTTGTGCAGTGTGACCTAATGCATAGCTCATCAGTCCAAACTGACTTTTCAACTTCCCCAGGGCGACCTCTATTGGGGGTAGGGGGCAACTGCATAAATGGCGACACAGAGAACTCCACCCATCCCAATATCCACCCGGTGGGTGAAGCATGCAGCCTGGCCTGTTCCGTGGTTGGACAGACGATCAGCTTGTTGCTGCCCAAAAGAATGACCCTGACATCGGGCCAGTTTGGGAATGGATGGATAAAGGGGAAAATCGTCCTGCCTGGGCCAGCATAGCAGCGTGTAGCCCGGCCACCAAAGCTCTATGGTCACAGTGGAAGAGACTCTACAGGAAAGATGGAATCCTGTTGAGGAAGTTTTATTGCAGTGAGGGCAAAGTTTTCTACCCACAGATAGTATTACCACACTCTTACCACAGCTCTGTAATGGAACAACTGCACGATGGGCCCGTGGGTGGCCATTTCGGGGCAGAGAGGACTCTGTCACGCCTAAAAAGCAGATATTACTGGTATAATATGAGAGGTGATGTTACTCTGTGGTGCCGCACCTGCATCAGTTGTTCAGCCAAGGCCCGGCCAAGGAAAACGCCCCAAGCAGCCATGGGAACTGTGCGGGTTGGTGCCCCCATGGAAAGGGTAGCAGTTGACCTGATGGGACCTTTAAATGAAACTGAGAGACATAACCGCTATATATTGGTGGTGCAGGACTATTTCAGTAAGTGGGTGGAAGCTTATCCCCTATCTGACGAGCAAGCTCCCACTGTGGCAGAGAAAATTGTGTCTGAATGGGTCTGCAGATATGGAGCCCCACACTCACTCCATAGTGATCAGGGCACAAATTTTGAATCTGTTGTTTTCCAGAACATGTGCAGGCTGCTGGGCATCGAAAAAACACGAACCACCCCATTTCGTCCCCAATCCGACGGCCAAGTGGAACGGTTTAATGCCACTTTGCAGAAAATTCTGGCCACCACTGCGGAGCGATGCCACTGGGAGTGGGATCTGATGCTTCCCTATGCACTTATGGCTTACCGAGCCACCAAGCACAGCTCCACTGGATTCACGCCTAACATGATGCTGTTTGGTCAAGAGATAACCGAGCCTATTGATCTTGTTGCTGTTCCCCTCCCTGACAATGGCTATTCCAACATTCCACAGTGTGTCATGCAACAGAAAGAGAGGTTACAACTTTCCCATCAGCTGGCCAGGGAGTGGCTAGGTAGGTCTTCAGAGCGAGCAAAGAGGCAGTATGATAAAAACATGCACAAACTGCAGTATAAGGTTGGGGAAGCTGTTTGGTTCCTGATTAAAGGCACCAAGAGAGTGAGAAACAAAGTACGGAAGTTCCTCCCTTCCTACGAGGGTCCCTATTTTGTCACGGGAACATTGGATGACCTTGTTTATTGCATCAAAAAGGGTCCAAGGTCACGAGCTAAAGTGGTTCATCATGATAAGCTCAAGCCTTATTACACCAGAACCCCGTTGGACAATAGCTGGGTTTTCCAAGACACTCATAGCCCAGCATCAGTTGAGGTGGCTCCACCAGTGGTTGACGCTTCTTCGGATGTGGATCATGATGGGTTTTTAAACCCCTGGAATGGCTTCTCGGAGACGGAGGAATCAACTATGGATGATCCATCTCAATCCCTGCCTGCCCATTCAGCTTCATATGGAGACAATCAAATGCAGAACGAAGCTTGTGAGTTTCTACAAGAAGAAGTGGACACCGAGGATTCTGTGGAGGATCAGCGGCCGCCGGCCCTTCAAAGAGCAGGACCTCAGCAAAGACCACAAAGGAGACGCAGTAGGCTGCTACCCCCGCGACCCGACCCCGGATAAGCGGAAGAAAATGGATGGATGGATGGATAGCTTTTAGCTAACCTTGACAGATGTATTTACCTGGATTATTGAGCATGCATCAGGGCTTTTAGCTAATGTTATGCTTCTTTTAGCTTTAAAATGTCAGTTTTATCTATTTTGATACATTTTCACCACTCGTTCAGCGTTCACGCTGCATTTTCACACAAAATGCCATTTGTCTTTACAAAAATTATATTTTTTTACATTTTGAACAGAAAGTGTTCATCGAACCTGATTATTTTCACCCTTTTTAAAAACTATTTACATGCTGATGTACTAAACCCTAAAGACGTTTACTTTCTAAATCAAAAGTGGGGTTTACAAAGACTCACTAAAAGCTGACAGATGAGATTTATTTCGCACCCAGGTCGATGATTATGGAAGTCTTAACCAATATATTACAGTTGTATTCCTTCTGTAGGCTCAGCAAACTTGTCTACCCAAATAATGCAAAATAAAAAATAAAATGAAAGACATAAGCAATCCATCTTGTTATGATTTATATAGTAGAACATCTATATGTCTAGCAGCTGGGAGTTCTGTTCTGTTCACACCTTTTGATGCATTTCCTCATTAACAGGAGCTCTGTTCTTGTTGAGTCTTTTGTGGGGTGGAGCAGTAAACCTGTAGATTTTATTAATTATCAGAGAGAATATTACCTCCTAATTATGTATTTAGAAATCCATTGCTTTTGTACTTTGTAGTTGACGTGATTTCTGAGCCTCAAACTTTGTTACATAAATGGGTTGCATCAAAATCTACATCAACATGTCATCTAATCCCAGCTCCGCTGTGAGTTTTAAACTTTGAATAATCACTGAAGACACAGCTGTAGGCTTTCAACATCTAGCTGCTGAACCTTTAAAACGGTTCAGCAGCTAGATGTTGAAAGCCTACAGCTGTGTCTTCAGTGATTATTCAAAGTTTAAAACTCACAGCGGAGCTGGGATTAGATGACATGTTGATGTAGATTTTTAAAATGAAGACACTGTTCATGTATTTTTGTTTGCTTCCCTGAGATACTGAATATTTCATTTATCCAGCGATGTCCTGTGTGCGATTTTTGTTTAGCAAGAAGAGTGTTGAAGAAAAAACACTTTTTTTTGTTCTTATAAAAAGTTCTGCAAAGTTTCAATTTGTTTAATTGGGTTTATGATCAGTGTTGTGTTTGTAAAGGTTGATATTTTCAATTTTTTTTCAAGAATTGTCTTTGAATTAAACTAGTTATAATGATTTTGTTTTTCATATTTAAAAAAATAAAGCGCTGCATCCTGTTTGTCCCATCAACACAGTTCATTTTGTAAACAGACCTCTTGTAATAATAATAACCAGACATGTTTGTGCATTAACCACTGTGTCACCATGGTTACTGAGTATGCTCTGTGGTTTGTCACTTTTCAGTTGTTGTCAGTCTGTTTGGAGTTGTGAAGAAAAACGTCTGGATGAAACAAAGTACCTCTCCTGCTCCAGAAGTGAAGGAGGCTTTATCACAGGCAATGGAGACAGATGAGACAAATGAGATGGGAGACAGATGAAGCAGGAAGCAGATAAGACAGATGAGACAGGAGACAGATGAGGCAAGTAAGACAGGAGTCAGATGAAACAAGAAGCAGATAAGACAGATGAGACCAGAGACAAACAAGACAGGAGTCAGATGAAACAGGAAGCAGATAAGACAGATGAGACCGGAGACAGATTAAACAAATAATAATGTGAGACATGAAACAGGAAGCAGATAAGACAGATGAGACCGGAGACAGATGAGACAAATAAAAATGTGAGACAGATAAAACAGGAAGCAGATAAGGCAGATGACAGAGAAAACTGATTAGACAAAATGACATGAGACAAATGAGATGTGTCAGTTAAGACAGGAGACACATGAGAAAGATGAGACAGGAGGCAAATGAGACAAATAAGACAGGAGACAGATGAAACAGGAAGCAGATAAGACTGATGAGACAGGAAACCAATTAGACCAGAGACAAATGAGACATGAGACAGTTAAGACATGATACACATGAGAAAGATGAGACAGGACACAGATGAGACAGGAGACATATGAGATAGAAGAGAGAAGAGACTGCAGGTAAGACAGGAGACCAAAGAGATAGGAAACAGATGAGACAGGAGACTGATGAGACAGATAAGAGAGGAGACAGATTAGACAGGTGACCAAAGAGACAGGAGACATATGAGACAAGAGACCAATAAAACAGAAAGACAGGAGACATATGAGACAAGAGACCAATAAAACAGAAAGATATGAGCCAGATGAAACAGGAGACAGGTGTCACCATGAACTGGTTTTAGAGAGTGACATGTGGGTGATTCCGTTCACACCTGGTGTAAACATATGAGTGATGAGATCAAGTTCTGGGGAAAGATTATGAACAATTAATATCTTACTTGCTGCAGATAGCTTTTTGAACAACTAGCAGCCGAGTGTGAAGCAGCTGGGATGAGAATTAGCACCTCCAAATCTGGTCATGGTCCTCAACTGGAAAAGAGTGGATTGCTCTCTTCAGGTGGAGGGTGACATTCTTTCTTAAGTGGAGGAGTTCAAGTATCGCAAGGTTCCCTTTCAGTTCGGTCTCTCGGTGCAACATACTTGCTATGGGAATTGCGCCCCCGCGCGATTACCTGAAGGAATACAATCACACCTTTTACGGCAGGGGGCGTCCCCCGCGTCAGAGGTACCGCCTTTCAGGTACTTAAGTGACTGACGCCCCTCCATCTTTCTCTTTTTGCCCTTCACCTCGCTGAAACACCTGAACATCGCGGGACCTCTCTGTTGTCGCGTCGCTTGATTGAGGTGAGCTTGCTCCCTACACTGAGCGTACAGAGAAAATTTTCCTGCGTACTGCTGGGCTGGCGAAAGCTAGTCCAGCATTTTTCTACTTACCCGAAGTTTTTCTTCTCTTCCGCAGCTTCGCTCGACGACGCTAACTGCGTCACAACCTTCTGCTAATCTACTAGCAGTCTACTAGCGAAAGCAAGACGACGGAGAAGACGGCTTCGAACAAAAGGAAACTAGGACCAACTTCTACTCTTCTCGTCTCCGGACATGGCTCCCGAGAAGGGAAAGCGGAGGACAAAGAAGAAGAAAACCAGGACGACGAGTCCTCGCTCGCGCCCATGCCCCAGCGGTTGCGGCTACTCCCTTTCGGCGACGGACACCCACGAGGCCTGTCCTGTCTGCCTAGGGATCCTGCACGCGAGGAAAGCGCTGGAATCCCCCGACTCCTGCCCCCACTGTCGTCGAATGACGGCCACAGTGAGGAAACGCTGCGCGGACACGTTGGCCAAATCCATGGCAAGGACCGTAGCGATGAAGGTCGCACGTCGCACTAACCTGCCTGCTCCAGAACCGGAGCCTGAAAACGTGGACCTGGAGTGCAATGGCCGGGTCGGGGAGGACAACGCGTCGGACTCCTCACTTGCTGTCGAAGATTCGACGCCAGAAGTGTCCGACATAGACGCAGAATACGGTGACGAGGGAGAAACTGTTCATTCCTCCCAGAACCTGGCGCAGAACCTTCCGTATCCGGACTTGTCGGTACCTACCCTGTTCGACCTGTGCTATAGGGCCGCTGATGCCCTGCAGGTCACGTGGCCGGACCCCACGCCTCACCAACAGGCTACGAGGCTAGCGGGAAACTATTTCTACGAGAAGCAACCGACAACGTCGCAGAAAATGCCAATTTTTCCGGACTTTCTGACGGAACTCAAACGCTCCTGGGCGGAACCCAGGGCTCCCATCATGCTGCCATTGTCCCGACTCTTGGATGTCACAGGAATGGAGGCTCTGGGTCTTGCCAGCGCACCCCGATAGAGGAGTCTCTGGCAGCTCACCTGGCCCCCACAGCCGTGAGGATGAAACAAACGCTGCCCTGCAAAGCCTGTCGCGCTTTGGAGAAACAACTCGAGAAGTGCTACAAGGCCCAAGGCCTCGCGGCTCGCGCAATGAATGCGTCGAGCATGGTGCAGGCGTACCTGGCAGAAAAACTCAGAGTATATGCAGGGTCTTGAAAGTTATTAAAAGTTGATAAATCAATTTTGGGAAAATTAAGGGTCTTGAAAAGTATTAAAAAGTCTTGAAAGCGATTTGATGAGGTATTTTTTTTTTGCTGTTCTAGCTTTAAATAATTTGACAGCAAAAAGTATGTATGACGAATATTTGTTTTCCTCACCGCGGATGATTCGGAAACCGCTTCGCACAAATTTAGGGTGTCAGGTTACAACAGCCTTTACGGCTAGGCCTATCTTGTGCGCATGCACGGCTGCTTTATCTCCAAGTTGAGTCTGTGTGTTTGAATAAGTTGCTGTGAGACCGTGAGAACAATGGGTAAATGCAAGTTTTCGGACTCCTGGTTGGAGATGCCTGATTTTCAAGAATGGCTGAGGCCTGTCGCCGAGAATAACCGTGTTTATTTCTTATAATATAATAAAAATAATGTCACATTTGTCATCTGTGTATGTTTCCATACAAGACGAAATTAGTCTTTGCATTTAACCCAACCACCACCAGGTGGGGCAGTGGGCAGCTATTGAAAGCGCCCGGGGGGCAATTTGGGGGTGAGGTGTGCCGCCCATAGACACTACAAGGTATGCCGTGACTGGGGTTCGAACCTGGGTCCTTCGGGTCCCAAGTCGGTTCCCCTGCCTCTACACCATCTTGGCCCCCATATTCGCCATTGTTCAACCAAGTTACTTTAAAATAGCTACGAGTCTTGTTGTAACCTAAGCTATATTTTCTTAAACCTAGTCGTGGTTCAGTTTCTTCTTTTGAACTTTTTTCTTTCCACTGTATCTCAGTTCTGTTGTAGGTTTGAGATTCACAGATTTACAGTAATTGAAAACAACAGCAGTTTTGTAAATCAAAGATTTGTTGCTTAATAAAACAAAGTGTCGATAAGGTCTTGAATTTATTTTGGAAGGTCTTTAAAAAGTCTTGAAAATGTATTGAAATTAACTTCATTATTCCTGCATATACCCTGAAACTACAGGATATCCAGGTAACAAAAGACAAGCAGGCCGCAACCGAGGTCGTAGAGAAGGCCCGCCGTGCCTCTGACCTCGTGCTCGGCATGATGGGGACAGTAGCTAATTCCCAGGGCAAAGCAATGGCAGAAATAGTTGTCGCCCAGCGCCATCTTTGGCTAACACTGTCGGACCTCCCGGAAAACCAGAGGTCCACCTTCCTACTGCACCCGATCGAGTCGACGGGACTCTTCGGGAGAGCCCTGGATCATGTCCAGACAAGGCTAGAACAAAGACGCAAACAAGCGGATGCCCTCTGCGAGGGTTTGCCAAGGAAAAAATTCGCCTCACCAATGGAAAACACACGTGGTCTCCCACGAAAGTGACCCGCTGGGGACTGTGAGGCTTTGTAGTACCGTCCGAGTGCTGCTTCGACCTCTTCCTACGGAAACCAGTTCCGGACCTGATGAACCAGGACGAACTGATAATTTTACAGGTTCGCCCGCCCACGAGGTACGGGAACCTAACTTTCTGATCCCAGTCTCTGCTCGTAGAACCACGAGGAGCTGGTGACATGTGTGCGCGTACCAAACATGACTCGCCTACTGTATATGTAAACAAAACAGACACTGTTTCAGACATGTACAAAAATAAAAGTACCAAAGCACAGACTGCCCTGGTTCTTGACTCGAGTCCCATTTTTATAAAACTCAGACCTCATGGTCGAACTATGAACCACAGCAAGACACGAGATTCGCCGGAGACGGCCTTGTTACGACTTCAAAGGTTGAAGGAAGCTCTGAAACGAATGTGCAAGTTATTTTGCAGGTTTATTGTACATATAAGATAAACCTTGCAGCGGCAACACAGACCTCACTCCGATCACAAGTCCACACACACGAACCTTCGAAGGCCGGACCACGTTCGTCATCTCCTCGTGGGACCACCCCTGGGACTGGATCGCCTTGGAAACGCCCTGGGACTGCCCTACTCTGATGTGGTCCGCCTCTCAGACAATAAGCTACCAGCTTCATATGTAAACATCAAGCGTTAGGTCTGTTGTATTGTGCAGGCGTGTAACTGAAAAACTCTTCCCAATTGAAAATAAAACCCGGAAGTAAAGGTTCCACCTTGAATATATTTCACATTATACTGTATGGCGGAATTTAAGTGAACATAAATCATAGAACAAAATATGTATGTGGATTACTGATAGAAATATACTTCAGCCTGATCTCGCGATATCTTCTGTTGGGCCGAGCATCCTGCTCGAAAAAGCACGAGAGGGGTCAAAGGTCACCCCCTTAGACCTGAAACACCAGGAGCAGCAATTCAACATGCCATTCAGGCTCAGCGCATATGCGCAGGCTTGGGAGGCGTGTCTACCAAATGATTGGGTCATGACAACAATACGTCACGGGCTCAAGTTGTAGTTCTCAAAGAGACCGCTCCGTTTCTCAGGGGTGTTGCAATCTAAGATCAACCCTGCACGTGCGCACGTGCTGAGGGAGGAAGTTTCAACGATGCTGAAAAAGGGAGTGATTAGTTTGGTCTCAGGACGCAAACTACGCTCCGGACACTACAGCAAGTACTTCCTGGTGCCCAAAAAGGACAGTTCCTTGAGACCAATTCTGGATCTCAGGACTCTCAATAAAAGAATTAAAACTTTCAAGTTCAGGATGCTTACACTGCGGCAAGTTCTCCAGTCTGTGAGACCAGGAGACTACGCATGTACAGTGGATTTGAAAGATGCCTATTTCCATATAGGCGTGTGGAGGAGACACAGAAAGTTCCTCCGTTTTGCATTAGAAGGAAACGCTTATGAATTCAAAGCCTTACCCTTCGGTTTAAAGACTGCTCCGCGTACATTTACTAAATGTCTGGATGCAGCCCTGACCCCTCTTAGGAATCAAGGACTCAGGGTCTTGAATTACCTGGACGACCTGCTAATTCTGGCTGGAAGCAGAAGGCAGGCGCTGTCACACTCCCTTAAGGTGATCTCTCACCTGGAGTCTCTCGGTTTTGTCATAAACCTACAGAAAAGCGATCTGACTCCGTCACGGGTACCGTATTTCTGGGTGTACAGATTGACACTGTCCAATACAGGGCATGGTTCTCGAAGGAAAGAGTTTCCTCCATTCGCCATTGCCTGGGAACATTTAAACTGGACCATCGGGTCCCTGTGAAAACGTGCCAACGCCTGTTGGGCCTCTTGGTGGTAGCCATTCCTTGTGTGCCACGTGCATTATTGAAAATGCGGGCCATGCAGGTATGGTTTAACCAACAAATACAACCCGCTCTGCCTAAACAAGCAGAAAAGGTTAAGATAGACCCAGAGTGTCTAAAGGCCCTGGAACCTTGGAGAGATCTGTCCGTTTTCACGGAAGGGGTCTCACTGGGATGGGTGTTGTCTCGTGTAGTCATCACGACGGACGCCTCAAAAACAGGATGGGGAGCGATCTGCAGGAACCAGAACGCCCACGGCCTTTGGAACGAGCAGGAAGCCAAATTACATATTAACTTCCTGGAATTGCTGGCCGTATTCCTGTCATTAAAATACTTCTTCAGTAAAGGTCTGGTTGCCGGGCATCATATCCTGGTAAAATCAGATAACAGGACCACAGTGTCCTTCATCAACAGAGAGGGAGGGACGAGGTCCCGAGCCCTCCTCGATCTGACACGGAGGATGCTCACGTGGTGTACTCCAAGAATTCTGTCACTTAGGGCGACTCATGTCCCTGGTGATCTGAATTGTGGAGCAGATGCCCTTTCAAGAGGGCCTCTTTTGGCATCGGAATGGAGCCTGAACCCACGGATCGTGGAACAGGTGTGGTCATGTTTCGGCAGAGCCTCTGTGGACCTGTTCGCTTGCAGAGCTAGCTCACACTGTGACCTTATTTCTCCCTGAAGGAGACAGATGCTCTGTTGGCAATAGACGCTCTGGCACATGATTGGCCAGCAGGGGTACTCTACTACACCTTTCCACCTGTCCCTCTGATCGGGGCGACATTGGAACGGGTAAGACGGGGAGCCCTCTCTTTGATCCTCATAGCTCCCAGATGGCCACAGAAACTGTGGTTCCCGGAGTTGATCTCAATGTTGTCAGGGACACCATGGCAATTGCCTCCTCATAAGGATCTACTGATTCAGGCAGGCACGTGGACAACTTCTACACCCACATCCAGGGTTGTGGCAACTCTCAGCCTGGCCCTTAAAAGGTACTGGCTGAAAGCCTAAGGCTTTGGTTGCTTTGTCCCGACACAAGCAGCAATAACATTCACAAGGGTATCCCTTGATGTTTATGTATTTTGCCTAGGAGATGTATAATGGAAAGGTTTCCCCTCTCCTTGACTGATCTCCAACATCAGGATGGGCTCCACTTGTCAGTCGGGCCGTAAAAAAAACAAAAAAACAAAAACAAAGAGGGAAACATTGCTCTTCCTGCTCAAAGGGAAACAAGAGTCAATGAGTACTCACGCTACTAGAGCGCGTTTGGGCTGTCTAGTTAGTACATATAAATGGTCATGTGAGACATCATGTGGATGTCTCTCACATTTGGCTTTTTTCCTCTTGGCATCTGCTCTCTGCATCCCTTGTAGTAAGCAGCTAGGAGATGCCCGTCCCTTAGGATGGAGGTTCTCACATGCATTTTGCTGAGCATTTCAAGGGCGTGAATGAATTACGTTCCCATAGCAAGTATGTTGCACCGAGAGACCGAACTGAAAGGGAACTGAAAGTTATGCACCATAACTCATGTTCCCTGAAGGAAGGGAACGAGGTGCAACATAGCTGGCCCTTTTCAATGCTGAAAGCTCAGTGAAGTGCAATTTCTGAGGAAGATGGAGGGGCGTCAGTCGCTTAAGTACCTGAAAGGCGGTACCTCTGGCGCAGGGTGACGCCCCCTGCCGTAAAAGGCGTGATTGTATTCCTTCAGGTAATCGCGCCGGGGTGCAATTTCCCATAGCAAGTACTGTATGTTGCACCTCGTTCCCTTCCTCCAGGGAACATGAGTTATGGTGCATAACTTTCAGTTATTTTCAGCTACAAAGTAGTTTCATGGACTGACTGACTGACTAATGTATCAACTTTATTAACTTGTGCATAATAAATAAAATCTAAATTAATCTTATTAAATTATTAATAATTTAACAAAATTTAATATATTATAATCTTTACCTTATCTTAAATTTACAATACAGCATACACAATACACAATATTTTATTGTATAAAATCCATTGGTACATAAAGTGGCTGTAAATATGTTTAAAAACAGGGTCTTTAATTTATTTTATTAATAAAATAGCACTGAAGTGTTTTCATTGAGCATCAGTATATTTACCTTAATCCTCATAATCGTGATAATTCTTTATCTTATAAAAAAAAATTCTTAAACTAATACTGTAATGTTTTTGTTGTTCTCTACATTTCCTTGACCAGTCCAGACCCTTGTACTGGAGGATTAACCTGAGTGTCCCAGTTTTGGACCGTTACTTTAACCAAGAATATCCTAGACCAGATTTCTGATGATGCAGGGAGTCTCTGGCAGTGTTGCTTCATCTACTGGACCTTGATCCACAACCTGGTTGGGGGGCCACAGTTGAGACCCTGGTGTTTGTTTTCTGGCTGGCAGGTGGAACATCCTGCAGGTGGTCTCAGGAGTGTTTGTGACACCTCGTTCTACTGTCCACTGCATCGTCCATCATCTGACAGAAGTAGTGGCCATTCACCACCAGGTCATCCACCTGCCTGAAAACCCAGAAGTCCTGGAGGTGGTGTCCCATGGTTTTGCAGGGCTGGCACGCCACTGAGCCTTTTGTTATTGTTTTGAATGAACTTACTTTTAATCAAATGAATTATTGACAACTACTAGTTTTTGTAATCACTTTATTTTCAAATTTAAAACAAAAAACACCCTTTTCAAGAACATAAAAAAAACAACCATCAATTAATTAATTTATTTGCAATTCTTTCGAGAATTGTGAAAAGCCTCTCCATTCTCTCTCTACTTACATTTGCTCTACTCTGATGCTTCATTTCTTCTGATGAACTGAAATAAACCATCTTCTCTGTCCTGCTGCCTCTTTCTTCCCCGTCTCCATTCCTCTTTGTTCCTCAGCCCTGTCTTCCTGGTCACCCACTGCTGCTCTTGGACCTGGAGCGTCCTCAGTGATGGAGACAATTAGGACAGGAGGTGCAGTGGACAGTCTCTGTCCTAAAACCTCATCCTTGAGGACAAACCAGGTCCAAGTCGCAGCAGCAGCTTCCCACTAACTCCTTCCCCTGACCCGCCTGGATATTTACAGAGGAAACATCACATTTGGCAAAAAGCGCAACAAACTTTTTTTATTTTATTTACATGTATTAACAACTGCATGTACAAATTATAGTCTTCATTACACATGCATATACTTTGTATTTATTTTTTAATTGTCCCATTTCTTTTTGCCTGCAGAGGAGTTGCCTTGTCCTGCAGGCCCATCCTTTCCAAAATTATCCTATTAACATCAACATAAAATGAATGAAGAGGGGAAACTTGGAAAATAATGTATTAAACCCACATTGTAAAACTAGTTTTCACTGCACAACACAAGAGAATGTAGGTTCTGTACAGTATGAGGGTTAATGAAACTGTACTCAGAAGCACAAGATGTATACATGTAAATGTATTCATTCTTGTACCTCCACGCCACAGCTGCAGTGTTTTGCACTCGTGAAAATGTGTCTGTTTTCATTCTGAAGCTTAATAAAGGCTTCGGTCTGCTCCTTGCTCCCTAAAAAAAGGAAGAAAATGTAGCTTAGTGGCGAAAGTATGACAGGACCTGCTGTACGAGCTGATCTCTGACAAAAAATAATGCAAAACAAATGTCTACGCAAATGACAAAAGCCCCTCATCTGCTTTAAATCATAACCGCTTTAGGCTTTTAATTTTTT
>JBBPBX010039903.1:16686-29651 GCA_038048925.1 Garcialebias charrua | reverse complement strand
AGTTCCTTAGGGCTCTGGATGTTGTGGGGTTGTGTTGGCTTACGCGACTCTGCAATATCGCGTGGACATCGGGGGCAGTTCCCTTGGATTGGCAGACTGGGGTGGTGGTTCCCCTATTCAAAAAGGGGGACCGTAGGGTGTGTTCCAACTATAGGGGGATCACACTCTTAAGCCTCCCTGGTAAGGTCTATTCAGGGGTTCTGGAGAGGAGGGTCCGTCGGATAGTCAAACCTCGGATTCAGGAGGAGCAGTGTGGTTTTCGTGCTGGTCGTGGAACACTGGACCAGCTCTACACCCTCAGCAGGGTCCTGGAGGGCGCGTGGGAGTTTGCCCAACCAGTTTACATGTGCTTTGTGGACTTGGAAAAGGCATTCGACCGCGTCCCTCGGGGGGTTCTGTGGGGGGTACTCCGGGAGTATGGGGTACCAGGCCCATTGATATGGGCTGTTAGGTCCCTGTACGACCGGTGTCAGAGCTTGGTCCGCATTGCCGGCAGTAAGTCAGGCTCGTTTCCAGTGAGAGTTGGACTCCGCCAAGGTTGCCCTTTGTCACCGATTCTGTTCATAACTTTTATGGACAGAATTTCTAGGTGCAGCCAAGGTGTTGAGAGGATCCGTTTTGGTGGCCTTAGAATCGCTTCTCTGTTTTTTGCAGATGATGTGGTCCTATTGGCTTCATCAGATCGTGATCTACAGCTTTCGCTGGAGCGGTTTGCAGCCGAGTGTGATGCGGCCGGGATGAGGATCAGTTCCTCCAAATCCGAGGCCATGGTCTTGAGCCGGAAAAGGGTAGCATGCCCTCTCCGGGTCGGGGAGGAGGTCCTGCCCCAAGTGGAGGAGTTTAAGTATCTCGGGGTCTTGTTCACGAATGAGGGAAAACTGGAGCGTGAGATCGATAGGCGGATAGGTGCAGCATCCGCAGTGAAGCGGGCGCTGTACCGGTCTGTCGTGGTGAAGAGAGAGCTGAGTCAAAAGGCAAAGCTCTCAATTTACCGATCGATCTACGTTCCCACCCTCATCTATGGTCATGAGCTTTGGGTTGTGACCGAAAGAACAAGATCTCGGATACAAGCGGCTGAAATGAGTTTTCTCCGCAGGGTGGTCTGGACTCTCCCTTAGAGATAGGGTGAGAAGCTCAGTCATCCGGGAGGGACTCGGAGTAGAGCCGCTGCTTCTCCACATCGAGAGGAGCCAGTTGAGGTGGCTCGGGCATCTGGTTAGGATGCCTCCTGGACGCCTCCCTGGTGAGGTGTTCCGGGCATGTCCCACCGGGAGGAGACCCAGAGGAAGACCCAGGACACGCTGGAGGGACTATGTCTCGGCTGGCCTGGGAACGCCTTGGGATTCCCCCAGAGGAGCTGCTCCAAGTGGCTGGGGAGAGGGAAGTCTGGGCCTCCCTACTTAGGCTGCTACCCCCGCGACCCGACCCTGGATAAGCGGACGAAAATGGATGGATGGATGGATGGATGGATTTTATTTGTTTCTCAAATCTGCCTGCTTTATTTTGGTGACCTTGGTGGGTCAGGTGATCTGTGAGAACTTGGTGGGTCTGGTGGCCTGTGGGACCTTGGTGGGTTCGGTGGTCTGTACCTTGGTGGGTCCGGTGTTCTGTGAGAACTTGGTTGGTCTGGTGGCCTGTGGGACATTGGTGGGTTCGGTGGTCTGTGGGACCTTGGTAGGTCTGGTGGTCTGTGGGATCTTGGTGGGTCCGGTGTTCTGTGGGATTTTGGTGGATCCGGTGTTTTGTGGGACATTG
Source organism: Garcialebias charrua (assembly GCA_038048925.1). Taxonomy (NCBI): domain Eukaryota; kingdom Metazoa; phylum Chordata; class Actinopteri; order Cyprinodontiformes; family Rivulidae; genus Garcialebias; species Garcialebias charrua. The sequence continues at coordinate 27,896 of JBBPBX010039903.1, read as the reverse complement.
GTGGCCGGGTTGTTCTGTGGGACCTTGTTGGGTTCTGTGGTCTGTGGGACCTTGATGGGTCTGGTGTTCTGTGGGACCTTGGTGGGTCCAGTAGTCTGTGGGACCTTGATGGGTCTGGTGTTCTGTGGGACCTTGGTGGGTTCTGGGGTCTGTGGGACCTTGATGGGTCTGGTGTTCTGTGGGACCTTGGTGGGTTCTGTGGTCTGTGGGACCTTGATGGGTCTGGTGTTCTGTGGGACCTTGGTGGGTTCTTGGGTCTGTGGGACCTTGATGGGTCTGGTGTTCTGTGGGACCTTGATGGGTCTGGTGATCTATGGGACCTTGGTGGGTCTAGTGATCTGTGGGACCTTGGTGGATCTAGTGATCTGTGGGACCTTGGTGGGTCAGGTAATCTGTGGGAACTTGGTGGGTCTGGGATCTGTGGGACATTGGTGGGTCCTGTGGTCTGTGGGACCTTGGTAGGTCCAGTGTTCTGTGGGACATTGGTGGGTCTGGTGTTCTGTGGGACCTTGGTAGGTCCAGTGTTCTGTGGGACCTTGGTAGGTCCGGTGTTCTGTGGGACATTGGTGGGTCTGGTGTTCTGTGGGACATTGGTGGGTCTGGTGTTCTGTGGGACCTTAGTAGGTCCGGTGTTCTGTGGGACTTTGGCGAGTCAGGTGTTCTGTGGGACCTTGGTAGGTCCGGTGTTCTGTGGGACCTTGGTAGGTCCGGTGTTCTGTGGGACATTGGTGGGTCTGGTGTTCTGTGGGACATTGGTGGGTCTGGTGTTCTGTGGGACCTTGGTAGGTCTGGTGTTCTGTGGGAACTTGGTGAGTCAGGTGATCTGTGGGACCTTGCGCCGTATGATCTGTGGGACCTTGGTGGGTCTGGTGATCTGTTACCTTGGTGAGTCAGGTGATCTGTGTGACCTTGCGCTGGATGATCTGTGGGACCTTGGTGGGTCTAGTGATCTGTTACCTTGGTGGGTCTGGTGATCTTTGGGACCTTGATGGGTCTGGTGGAACAAGCAAAGGTTTTGAAGGGGGTAGCTCTTGTTCTGAAATCCAAACGTCTGGCCGACCCCTCTGACTGAAACAGTCTTGGTTTTCTTGTTGAAAGTAGTCTTTAGTTTTCTCGTCTTCTTCCCTCCTTTTTGTTTGATTTGACTAACAGACACGTAGCCTGGTTAAAACCAGACCCTTGTCCTTCACTTCGCTTCGTACTAGGGTCTGGGACTTCTCCCATAGACAATGATTTCTCCAGTAGATTTTTGACCGGACCAATCAGAGAACAGAAGGCGGAGTTTTGTTAGTTTAGCCTGGCGAGGTCCAGGCTATTCAGATAAATAGCTCAGAAACCACTCGGTGGATATTTTTTCTGCTACCAGTGTGTAATTATATGGCTCTAATTTACTGACTGTTGGCCTAGATGAAACATTTGAGATAAAATTCGATTTTTTATCATTTATTTTCGTAGCGCACCCGAGGCTGTTTGGAAAATGTCAAACCGAAACAATTTAAATCCAGCAGATTTGACCATTTTGTGAATTGATTTAGGAACTGTTAAGCTCAGGAACACTTCTGATATAACGTCAGCTAAGAAATATATTTTTTCTCAGCAAAGAAATAATAGTTTTTTACCTTGTTTTCTTGAAAATTCCTTCGTGGCGGCAGCCATTTTAACTGACGACGTCAGTCGACGTCGTTCAAAACTCCGCCTTCTGTTCTCTGATTGGTCCGGTCAAAAATCTACCGGAGAAATCGTTGTCTATGGGAGAAGTCCCAGACCCTAGTACGAAGCAAAGTGAAGGACACGGGTCTGGTTTTAACCAGGCTAACAGACACGTGGATTAAAATGGTTCTATTTCCCGTACTTCTTGTTTTTACGCCTTCGCAGGAAGCGACTACGGGGCAGTGCAGACGCCTGGGAGTTTCTCCGCCATGCCAATATGTCACCTCTGCTGCCCCCTATTGGTGCAGAGGTGTTCAGACGCTTCACGCCAGCCTCTCTAGAAGAAATCGAGCGAAGACAAGCAGCCAAGCAGCATGAAGCCGAACAACCGAAGCCAGAACAGAAGAAAGCGGAGCACAGCGAGGTACAGGCGAGTTGATCGGTTTGTGATTGGAACATGCTCGTGGGCTGGTTTGACTGGTTTCTCTCTAGCAGGAAGCAGAAGAAAATTTTCCTCGACCAGCCAGTGACCTGGAGGCTGGGAAGCCCCTCCCCTTTATCTTTGGAGACCCACCTCCTGAGCTTCTCAACACCCCATTGGAGGAGCTGGATCCCTTCTACCAATCACAGAAGGTCCTCCTTTAACACAACACTTTTCTCAGATTACACACCAGCATCTGTAAACTAGAATATAATTTCCTGTTCAATAATCCAGGTAGAAAAATTTAACAGTTAGACCTGACTTCACTTTGTTATTTTTATTTTTTATTTTTATTTTATTGAACTATACCAACATCACAAAAAAGGTACCATAAAATAAACATTGTGTATATTTTTACAAGGTAACATCTAGACAACATATCAAACCAAGTAACAATAATACAAGATCAAGTAAATAAAACTGTTCAAGTGAAAAACCTAGCATGAATAAAAATAAATAAAAATAAAAAATAAAATAAAAACCTACCTAAAGGGGCATATTGTATTTAACATAAAGAACCAGGGCATACGTTACACATCAAATGTTTTCAAAAAAAGATTACAACTTAGAAGCATTTTTTGACATCACCAAACACAAAGACTTCTAAAACAAATTTAACTCATTCTTCCAGTGTGTGAAGTTAGGGACGGTTTTAAAGAAGCGACATTTGTTTATATAATGTTTGGCTAACAGCAGAACATTATTTATACCATAGTCAATGTTATTATCATTAATAAAAACACCAAATTTAATCTATTGGATGGTAAAATTAGTTAAATGTATCCTGTGATCCCAGATAAACTGGTGAAGATTTTGACAAAAGGATTGTACAAACTCACATGTGAAAAACATGATCCAAACCCTCAGTCACTTTCTCACAGAACACGCATTTATCCACATCCATTTTAAATCTGTGTCTCAGAAAGTCATTGGTTGGATACATTTTGTTTTTAATTTTGAATTGTACTTCTTTGATTTTGGATGAGAGAGGGAAAGATATATATTTGGATCTAATCTTCTTAATTTGTTCCTTATTAAAATCTCTGAGGATATATTGCCTTTTAAGTACGCCAGTAGCACAGTACTGTGATAAACAGCTCCTCATTAACTTAATATTACTTTGATATCACACAAATCTATATCTGCAATGTAAAGTGTCCGTAAAAAGGGTGAAACCTTGGAATGTATTAAATCCTGTCTAACCATGGATTGAAGTTGACGAGAAAAGGCTTTGATGATTCGTTTATATTTTTGCCTGGGTACAACAAATTTGAAATTTATCATAAAACTCAGAATATTATAACATATTTCAATTGGCATCTATAAAATGAGCAACAGCCCACACACCTTTATGCAACCACTCAAAGTCAAAGTCAAAAGTCTTTCAGTTGAAATAACAGTCTTGACGTTATACATGTCCTGTATGTGTCCTGGCTTTAACGCAAAGAGAGTCAGGGAGCCACGTTGTCATTGGTAGATTTGTGATTTGTGATTTTGTAAATTATTTGTATTCGTATTTTATCATTTTCACATTGTGACAGGACTCAAAAAAGTATTATCATATTTTCATACTTTTAAATGTGGTTGTGACTTTGTGGTTTGTGGGCTAAAACACCAAACACCCAATGAACATAAGCATAAAATGAAATAATAAAAGTGTAATACTGTCCTGAGTTTTTGCATAGTAGTATAAAAAGTATAAAAAGTATATCTATAAAATAAACTGAAGGTTCTAGCATTGACATTTGCAAAGAGTGGCACAGCAGCATATAAGTTAATGTACACAGTATATGTATGAGGTATTTGATGTTGGTATATAGGCAAAGTGGCATATGCAGTGAGGCACATAAGGCACATTTGGCATCCTTAGATAAGGCTAGTCAGAGAATGCTGTATATGTATCTGCAGTAGTGTAGATAAAAGTAGTGTAAATGTAAACAGTAGTCCATCCATCCATCCATCCTTTCTTCCGCTTATCCGGGGTCGGGTCGCGGGGGTAGCAGCCTAAGTAGGGAGGCCCAGACTTCCCTCTCCCCAGCCACTTGGAGCAGCTCCTCTGGGGGAATCCCAAGGCGTTCCCAGGCCAGCCGAGAAACATAGTCCCTCCAGCGTATCCTGGGTCTTCCTCTGGGTCTCCTCCCGGTGGGACATGCCCGGAACACCTCACCAGGGAGGCGTCCAGGAGGCATCCTAACCAGATGCCCGAGCCACCTCAACTGGCTCCTCTCGATGTGGAGAAGCAGCGGCTCTACTCCGAGTCCCTCCCGGATGACTGAGCTTCTCACCCTATCTCTAAGGGAGAGTCCAGCCACCCTGCGGAGAAAACTCATTTCAGCCGCTTGTATCCGAGATCTTGTTCTTTCGGTCATAACCCAAAGCTCATGACCATAGATGAGGGTGGGAACGTAGATCGATCGGTAAATTGAGAGCTTTGCCTTTTGACTCAGCTCTCTCTTCACCACGACAGACCGGTACAGCGCCCGCTTCACTGCGGACGCTGCACCTATCCGCCTATCGATCTCACGCTCCAGTTTTCCCTCATTCGTGAACAAGATCCCGAGATACTTAAACTCCTCCACTTGGGGAAGGACCTCCTCCCCGACCCGGAGAGGGCACGCTACCCTTTTCCGGCTCAAGACCATGGCCTCGGATTTGGAGGAACTGATCCTCATAAACAGTAGTAATAAATGTAAAGCAGTAGTAATAAATGTAATAATAAATGTAAACAGTATTAATAAATGTAAACAGTGAATGTAAACAGTAGTATGACTCCTCAGTAAAAATGGATTTTCTATTGATCAATAAATGGTAAATGGAGCTTATTTATATAGTGCTTTCCAGCCCCCTGTGAGGAGCCCCAAAGTGCTTTACAAATCCAGCCATCCACCCATTCATTCATACATTCATACACCGGTAGTGGTAGCCTGCCTTGCAAGGCGCCATCCAGACCTACCGGGAGCAACTCGGGGTTAAGTGTCTTGCCCAGGGACACAACGACACATGGTGGGCGGATGCGGGATTCGAACCTCCAACCTTCCGATCAGGGGTCGACTGCCATTACCACTACACCACGGCCGCCCCTATATATCTATTATTCCAAATTGGTGTGTTGTGCGGCGTAAAGTTGTGTTTGAAGATGAGCTTGTTAGATTAATTATAATAGTTTAATTGAGGTAATTAGATTTATGTGTAATCTATTACCGTATTTTTCGGAGTATAGGTTGCACCTTTTTATCATTTTTTCATGGCCTGCAACCTATACTCAGGTGCGACCTATATATGGCGTTTTATCACTTTCGGCTAAACAAATTTTTAAATCCAGCTCATTTCACAATTACATTCATTAATTAAGGAAAAGTTCAGCTCAGACACATATTTGCTATAATTTTTATCAAACAAATAATTGTTTTTAAGTGTTAATCTTCTTAAAAGCCTTGCTGTGCGCTCCTGTGGCAGACATTTGCAGCAGAGCTAAACGTAGGTGCGACCTATCTAGGGATTTTTCCAATATATTGGTAATAATTGGACAATGCGACCTATACTCCGGTGCGACCTATACTCCGAAAAATACGGTACTTATTAGAAGTGAAAGAAACTTCATTAACTGTTTTAACGGTCTAATCTTCTCAAATCTGAACAAGAACAAACTGGGGGGAGGCTCAGTAATTGAACAACGGAAACCTCGTAAAATGAGCACAAAGAGGCTGAAAAAACAAACAAAAGCAAAAAGACGCTGAAGGAGGCTGAAACTAGCAGAAGCTATAAAAAGAGCTGAACCAGAAGAACAGCTGAAATGAGCAGTGAAGGTTGTAAACAGATGTGGACAGCTCCATTCAGTTTCAATGAGAAAAACATGGCCGACAAAGCTAAATAGTTCAAACTGCACTAATATCAAACGTCACGGCAGGAAAGTCCTGAAGGAGCTGAACGTTTTGATTCTTGAATTGTTGGAACAGAGCTAAAACTGTTGAACGAGGAGAAGAAAAGTGGATCTCAGTCGTGAGAAAGATTAACTTTCACTCCGAGAGAAGAAAGTCGTCTTTAACGCACGTTGTCTCTTTTCTCTCTGCAGACCTTCATCGTGCTCAGTAAGGGAAAAGTCATCTTCAGGTTCAACGCTGAGCCGGCGTGTTACCTGCTCAGCCCGTTCAACCCACTAAGGACGTTCTCCATCAAGATCCTCATCCATTCATATCCTTAAAGGTTTCACTCTGTCATTTCGGCTCCGCTTTCTGGTTTCCTGAAGCCATAAAGTCGAGAAACTGAAGCTTGTCCTGGAAGCTCCTGGTTTATTTTTATCCTTTGGGCAGCCTTGGAGTCGACTCTGCTGGAAAATCTAATCCAGGGAGCGTGAAGCTTCTTCGTAAGCGCTGGAGTTGGACAACACGACGATCCAGATGTTAGAACACCAGTTAGTGCTGCATCTGTTCTTGCATGAACCAAGCTAGAACAAACAAGTGCAGTAGCTTGGTGCTCAGTGCCGCAGCCTTGTAATCCTGAGGTTGCAGGTTTGAGCCCAGGTTACGTCAGGAAGAGCATTCGGTGTAAACCATTCACCAGATCTTTTATGCGAGTTTGCTGGCTGTGGCGACCCCTGAAGAAGGGAGCAGCCGAAACGTACCTGTTGTCACGTAATAACTCCAAATGATGGCATTTAGGAAAACATGTCTGATCTTGTAACTTCAGACATGAGGCAGGACAACGTTCTGACTCAGTTAGTAAATCTCAGAAGAAGAAAAAAAAGAGAGAAAAAAATCATATCGGTGTGAGAGGATGGCTGTAAGGTGAGAAGGGAGGCCATCTATCCACAGTATTCCTACGCCCCATGATGCTTTGCGCGAAATGTGCACACGACTTCCGGTTGACCGGAAACACCGTTTGTTTACATGTGAGTAATACAGTTGAAGACAGTCCAAACTTTGTTGTTTTAGTTCATTAAAAATGTGGGAACACCACTCGTTTTGTTAAAAGAGGAGGGACAAATAAAAAGAAATTACAGATGTTACCTGATCGCGCAGACATAATTTAAAAATAACGCGTTTGCTCCGGCCTCTCGGCTAAGGTTTATTAGCAGCTATCTCGGCTAAAGATACCAGTCGCGTCTGAGATCTATCGTTTTAAGACAGTAAATCTTCCAAAACTCTCATTAATAAACCCTCCCTGAATAAAAAGAAATTACAGATGTTACCTGATCGCGCAGACACAGCCATAGAGAAGGATGCAGGGACACTCTTTCTTTGTTTTGGGTCCGTGTTGAAAACACTGTTGTTTTAGCCAAAGATTTAGCTTGGTCCGGTTGTTGGTGCAGCCGCGAACAGCACAGCAGGTACCTGAACCCCGGTAGGACATTTCAGTAAACGTTCCGTTTAAACAAAAGCTGTGTTTGCTCCGATAAAATGAATGAAAATAACTTTCAAAAACACCCGCGATCCATACTCCGCCTATGGAATACAGGCACTTCCGGTGTCGGACAGGAAGTACAATGCACATTCGCTTCTACAGTGACACCCCCAAGAATACTGTGGATAAAGGGAAAAAAAAAGGAAAAAAAAAAAGTAAATCTCTGAGAAATCCAGACCAAAGCAGGCAGAACCAGGAGCATATGGGCGAATTTTACTGACATAAGTCTGGAGCACACATTTTCAGTTTGACAGCAAGAATTAGGGGTGCGAATCTCTGTGTCTAGAGAATCGATTCGATTCCGATTTTTGGTGTCACGATTCGATTCAAAATCGATTTTTCGATTCAGAAACGATTTTTGATTTGGATACGATTTTTCTATTAAAATGGTCATAAATTTAGTTTCAGTTTTGTAACTGACAAGCTGAAAAGATTAAACAACAATGTAAACAAATGGAACATTTATTTAAAACAATAATTTTAAACTGAAAATATTAAACAACAATGTAAACAAATAGAACATTTATTTAAAACAATAATTTTAGGTTCCTTATTGTATCAAATGTTTTGCATCGTTTGATATTTATACCAAAAATAGGAAGAAATAATACAGGAATGTATTAAATTCTGTAACTTAAATAACCAGTACAGTATTAGGTTAGCTTTTTGCTCTGTTACTTATAGAAGATTATTGTTTGAATTGATTGTTTGAACTTGTTTTGTTTTTGAAAAAAGGGGCAGATAAAATAAGATTAATTCTTCTTTCTGCCACCTTTCATTTTTTATATTCTTTCATATACTGTACTATGAGATATGGTTTTATTTTCTTTATTTTTTGGGTTTTAATGTAAAATGGATTTTTTTTTATTTTGGGGCTTTTAGAATCGATTCTGAATCGCCAGGACTAAGAATCTAGATTCTTTTTAAAAAATCAATTTTTTTTTTATCCTGCACCCCTAGTAGGAATTCATGTCTTTGCACTGAAAACTTCTGCTCTCTCTCGAATACTCTCTGTGCTCTCTCAAGTCTTTGTGTTTGCGCTCAGATTTTCTGCTCACGTGCAAAACTTCTCCGCACGGATCAAATCTTGGCTCGCAAACCTCTCTGCTCACTTGCGAATTCTTTGCTGCTCTCTCGCGGAACAAGGAGTACCGTCGCTATCAATTGTAGCACCTGCTCTTTCTACGCTGCCCACTGGATGCAGGGAGAAACAACCTCAGCTTTCTGCTCCGCGTTACAGTTTAAAGATAAGGATTTTGCCCATACAGGCTGCGATCAATAGCTTTGCATTGACTTACATGACAGACAGCAATTTTGTGTTCTCTTCCTCACTAAATATCCACCAGCAGTGTGCTACTGATCGCTAACAGCCTACTAGTACCATATTTTCTGGTGTATAGGTCGCACCGGTGTATAGGTCGCATTGTCCAATTATCACCAATAGATTGGAAAAATCCCTAAATAGGTTGCACCGGTGTATAGGTCGCACCTACGTTTAGCTCTGCTGCAAATGTCTGCCACAGGAGCGCACAGCAAGGCTTTTAAGAAGATAAACACTTAAAAACAATTATTTGTTTGATAAAAATTATAGCAAATATGTGGCACACCCACTAGAAGGAAACAAACACCGCCCAGTACAACACTTCCATTCTATTGGATAGGATGGTTGCCAGGCGACGGTATTCCTTGTTCCACAAGAGAGCAGAAAATAATTTGCAAGCGAGCAGAGGTTTGTGAGCGAAGATTTGATCCGTGCAGAGGGAAGTTCTGCGCGCGAGCAGAAAATCTGAGCGTGAGCACAAGGATTTGAGCGAGCCCAGAAAATATTTGGAAGAGAGCAGAAGTTTTGAGTTCATGCATTACAAGTTTTGAGAACAAAGAGATGAATTCCTGCTTTCAAATTGAAAATGTGTGCTCTCGACTTATGTCAGTAAAGTTCCCCCATAGAACACCCGCTTCGGATGTCATCAACCATTAAATGGCCCTTATCATTTATTATCATCCCCATTTGTAGTGGTCAGATTGCCCCTCCTGTACCTCCTAGGAGGTTTAAAGGTACATTGTCACCGTTACAAGCGATGACAGCAGGCTCGATCCGTCTTTAGCTACGTGGTTAGGTTTAGGGTCTTGGTTAGGTTTAGGGTCTTGGTTAGGTTTAGGGTTGGTCCTCTGGGTCAGGTTTAAGGTTACGTTTAGGAAAACTGTTACATAAGCTGAAATAAACAAAAACACAACACTTCCGGGTTCACGGAAACACGCTGCCTACTCACAGCAATAATAACGCAGATGAAGTTTTTTCAAACATGCTAGGAGGTGGATTGTCAGTTTCGCAGATACATATGGGGATGATAACAGTTGATAACGCCCATTGTATGGACTGTCAACATCCGAATAGAAGCAGCTGGTTGATTGACAGTCAGTGGTTTGTTTGTCGTTCCTTAAAACTAACACTTTATTCAGTTTGTTCATCATGCTGACCATTATGACCAACTGTGTGTTCATGACGATGAGCAATCCTCCTGCATGGAGCAAGACGGTCGAGTGAGTCCACACACACACACACACACACACACACACACACACCTGCACAGCATCTCTGGCCAAGGCAGACTTCGTCCCCATCCTGATCCTGGTTCTGCTGGAGGCTTCTTCCTGTTAAAAGGGAGGTGTTTCTTTCCACTGTCGCCAAAGTGCTGCTCAGATGCAATCTGTTGGCTTCCCTTCAGATTACTAACTGTTTTATAACAGTAAGGTATACAGCTGGGTACCTACCTGGGTTTGATATGGGTGCTGGTACTTACAGGGACCGAGCTGTGTTTTGAACTTGTTGCCTACTGGGTATTTATGAGAACCAACAGCGTGAGGCCATTTAGGCATTGATAAATAAAAAGGAGAAGTTTGTGGTGCACAGGAAGCCAGTAGGACAAGATGGTGAAACGTCTTCAGATCTATGAGTTCCAGTTAAGAGACGAGCTGCAGCATTTTGGACACGCTGGAAACCTGGAACAGAGACCTGATTGGCCCGAACACAAACAATAAAGTCAGGTTGTGATAAAGGCGTGAATTATTTTCTCTACATCAGGTGTCGTTAAAGGAGAAATGAAAAGTGTTTTAAAGTTAATAGTAGTCTAATGAAAAGCATAAAATAAGCTTGTTGAGAATTTTTCACAAGTCAAAAATTTCATCCTAACTCAAATTTAGAATTTGCAAAGTGAAAAAAAATCTCACCCGGTGTTTTTGACACCCCTCCCCCCGCCTGCACTCGCTCCCAGGTATGATGTAGGTCGGGCCACGGTTGTCCCTCATACAGTGTTGTGTAGCTTCATTTATATTGCAAACAAAAAACATTTCATCACATCAAACTGACAATTAAGTTACATTTGGTCCAGTGTTAATTTTGTCGACTAATTGTCGACTAATTATTTTCGTCGACTAAATGTTTTCATTGATTTGTCGACTAAAATTAGACTAAAACAAAAAAATTCTGATGACTAAGTAATGACTAAAACTAAATGATGTTTTAGTCACATGACTAAGACTAAAACTAAATTAAAAATAGCTGTCAAAATTAACACTGGATTCAAGTACTGCTTGTAGTTTTACTGTTAAAAGCAAGGTTAGACAAATAATGTTTGAAAAAAGTTTTATTTGTTGTTGTATGTATTGCATATTAATATTA
>JBBPBX010039903.1:0-12991 GCA_038048925.1 Garcialebias charrua | reverse complement strand
TTGCAGTGTTAATTTTGTCGACTAATTATTTTCGTCGACTAAATGTTTTCATTGATTTGTCGACTAAAATTAGACTAAAACAAAAAAAATTCTGATGACTAAGTAATGACTAAAACTAAATGATGTTTTAGTCACATGACTAAGACTAAAACTAAATTAAAAATAGCTGTCAAAATTAACACTGGATTCAAGTACTGCTTGTAGTTTTACTGTTAAAAGCAAGGTTAGACAAATAATGTTTGAAAAAAGTTTTATTTGTTGTTGTATGTATTGCATATTAATATTAATATTATGGTTAAAACATTGTTTTGTTTTAGTAACTACAGAGAATTGATGAAAAGTTTTTACTATGTATAACTTAGTCGACTTAATTGACTGTAGATTTAGTCGACTAAATGTTTTCATTGATTTGTCAACTAAAATTAGACTAAAACAAAAAAAATTCTGATGACTAAGTAATGACTAAAACTAAATGATGTTTTAGTCACATGACTAAGACTAAAACTAAATTAAAAATAGCTGTCAAAATTAACACTGATTTGGTCATAATTACCCCAACACCTTTTTTACATTGCTGATTTGCTGACAAATATTGTTTTAGGCGTTTCTGTAGTTAAATTTTAATGAAAGTCAGCTCGTGCTGAACAGCGGAACTGCTGTCTACGGGTGCGCGCTCGGTTTTATTTACGTGCTAAAATAAGGTGCTTTGTAATAATTTATTATCAAAAATTAAACTGAGACACACTCTTAAAAAAAGTCAGCTAACAAATGCATTTTTGTAGGTGTTTATCCTGCTCAAATTAAAATACCAGTACATGCAGGTCTGTTCGCTGCTACTGCATGTCTGGTGCTGCGCGTGCACGTATTTTTTCATCAGACGTAGCGAAACAAATTTTTAAATCCAGCTCATTTCACAATTACGTTCATTTATTAAAGAAACATTCAGCTCAGACACGTATTTGCTACAATTTTTATTCTTACCATTCCACGTAGCCAACTCTGTCATTGGGCTCGTCAGAATTCTGAGATCCAGCTGTCGGTTCAGGTTCAAACTGATATGGTTGTAAAGCCATTACCCACACTAGGTGTTCCTGCGTTTCTTCAAATTCAAAAAAGTATTCTACTTACATTTTAAATGACACAGAAGGACAGTAATGATGGGTTTGTAGCTTCAGTTTCTATTTAGAAAGTAGCGCGGACTCGGAGGACAAATATGCGTCATTTCCTTCAAATATGCGTCATTTCCTTCCTGACCTCCAGACTTCGGAAGTTAGCAGGAAAAACGTAAAAAAAACTATTTCTTTAAGCTACTGACTTGAAAAAAGCAAACAAAGTATGTTTGTGTGTGTTGTTTACTAAATGACATTCTTGTTATATTGATTTTTTGAGATTTGATTTGATTTCTCCTTTAACTGACTTGAGTTTTCCTACCTGCTTTAAGAAGCTCCTGCAGAACTGAGTTACCGATAATCAACTTATAGTCCCCTGTCATGGAGCATAGAGGGGGAATTGGAAATACTGTATCCTGTGTCCATCTGTTCATCTGTCCATCTGTCCATCTGTTCATCTGTTTATCTGTTCACCTGTTTATCTGTCCATCTGTTCATCTGTTCATCTGTCCATCTGTTCATCTGTTCATCTGTTCATCTGTTTATCTGTTCACCTGTTTATCTGTCCATCTGTTCATCTGTTCATCTGTCCATCTGTTCATCTGTCCATCTGTTCATCTGTTTATCTGTTCACCTGTTTATCTGTCCATCTGTTCATCTGTCCATCTGTTTATCTGTTTATCTGTTCACCTGTTTATCTGTCCATCTGTTCACCTGTTTATCTGTTCATCTGTTCATCTGTCCATCTGTTCATCTGTTTATCTGTTTATCTGTTCATCTGTTCATCTGTTCATCTGTTCATCTGTTTATCTGTTCACCTGTTTATCTGTCCATCTGTTCACCTGTTTATCTGTCCATCTGTTCATCTGTTTATCTGTCCATCTGTTCACCTGTTTATCTGTCCATCTGTTCACCTGTTTATCTGTCCATCTGTTCATCTGTTCATCTGTCCATCTGTTTATCTGTTTATCTGTTCACCTGTTTATCTGTCCATCTGTTCATCTGTTTATCTGTTCACCTGTTTATCTGTCCATCTGTTCATCTGTTCATCTGTCCATCTGTTCATCTGTTTATCTGTTCACCTGTTTATCTGTCCATCTGTTCACCTGTTTATCTGTTCATCTGTTCATCTGTCCATCTGTTCATCTGTCCATCTGTTCATCTGTCCATCTGTCCATCTGTTCATCTGTCCATCTGTTCATCTGTCCATCTGTCCATCTGTTCACCTGTTTATCTGTTCATCTGTCCATCTGTTCATCTGTCCATCTGTTCATCTGTTCATCTGTCCATCTGTTCATCTGTTCATCTGTCCATCTGTTCACCTGTTTATCTGTTCATCTGTCCATCTGTTCACCTGTCCATCTGTTCATCTGTCCATCTGTTCATCTGTCCATCTGTTCATCTGTCCATCTGTCCATCTGTTCACCTGTTTATCTGTTCATCTGTCCATCTGTTCATCTGTCCATCTGTTCATCTGTCCATCCGTCCATCTGTTCACCTGTTTATCTGTTCATCTGTCCATCTGTTCATCTGTCCATCTGTTCATCTGTCCATCTGTTCATCTGTCCATCTGTCCATCTGTTCACTTGTTTATCTGTTCATCTGTCCATCTGTTCATCTGTCCATCTGTTCATCTGTCCATCTGTTCATCTGTCCATCTGTTCATCTGTCCTTATCTGTCCATCTGTTCATCTGTTTTCTGTCCATCTGTTCATCTGTCCATCTGTTCATCTGTCCATCTGTTCATCTGTCCATCTGTTTTACCTGTCCATCTGTTCATCTGTCCATCTGTTCATCTGTCCATCTGTTCATCTGTCCATCTGTCCATCTGTCCATCTGTTCATCTGTCCATCTGTTCATCTGTCCATCTGTCCATCTGTTCATCTGTCCATCTGTCCATCTGTTTATCTGTTTACCTGTCCATCTGTTCATCTGTCCATCTGTTCATCTGTCCATCTGTTCATCTGTTTATCTGTTCACCTGTTCATCTGTCCATCTGTTCATCTGTCCATCTGTTTATCTGTTCACCTGTTTATCTGTCCATCTGTTCACCTGTTTATCTGTTCATCTGTTCATCTGTTCATCTGTCCATCTGTTCATCTGTCCATCTGTTCATCTGTCCATCTGTTCATCTGTTTATCTGTTCACCTGTTTATCTGTCCATCTGTTCATCTGTCCATCTGTTCATCTGTCCATCTGTTCATCTGTCCATCTGTTCACCTGTTTATCTGTCCATCTGTTCACCTGTTTATCTGTTTATCTGTCCATCAGTTCATCTGTCCATCTGTTCATCTGTCCATCTGTTCATCTGTCCATCTGTTCACCTGTTTATCTGTCCATCTGTTCACCTGTTTATCTGTTTATCTGTCCATCTGTTTACCTGTTTATCTGTTCATCTGTCCATCAGTTCATCTGTCCATCTGTTCATCTGTCCATCTGTTCACCTGTTTATCTGTTTATCTGTCCATCAGTTCATCTGTCCATCTGTTCATCTGTCCATCTGTTCATCTGTCCATCTGTTCACCTGTTCATCTGTCCATCTGTTCACCTGTTTATCTGTTTATCTGTCCATCTGTTCACCTGTTTATCTGTTCATCTGTCCATCAGTTCATCTGTCCATCTGTTCATCTGTCCATCTGTTCATCTGTCCATCTGTTCACCTGTTTATCTGTCCATCTGTTCACCTGTTTATCTGTTTATCTGTCCATCTGTTTACCTGTCCATCTGTTCATCTGTTTATCTGTCCATCTGTTCACCTGTTTATCTGTTTATCTGTCCATCAGTTCATCTGTCCATCTGTTCATCTGTCCATCTGTTCATCTGTCCATCTGTTCACCTGTTCATCTGTCCATCTGTTCACCTGTTTATCTGTTTATCTGTCCATCTGTTCACCTGTTTATCTTTTCATCTGTCCATCAGTTCATCTGTCCATCTGTTCATCTGTCCATCTGTTCATCTGTCCATCTGTTCACCTGTTTATCTGTCCATCTGTTCACCTGTTTATCTGTTTATCTGTCCATCTGTTTACCTGTCCATCTGTTCATCTGTTTATCTGTCCATCTGTTCACCTGTTTATCTGTTCATCTGTCCATCTGTTCATCTGTCCATCTGTTCATCTCAACATCTGTTCATCTGTCCATCCGTTCATCTGTTCATCTGTTTATCTGTTCACCTGTTTATCTGTCCATCTGTCCATCTGTTCACCTGTTTATCTGTCCATCTGTTCATCTGTCAGTCTGTTCATATGTCCATCTGTTCATCTGTCCATCTGTTTACCTGTCCATCTGTCCATCTGTTTACCTGTCCATCTGTTCATCTGTCCATCTGTTCATCTGTCCATCTGTCCATCTGTTTACCTGTCCATCTGTTCATCTGTCCATCTGTTCATCTGTCCATCTATTCATCTGTCCATCTGTTCATATGTCCATCTGTTCTTCTGTCCATCTGTTCATATGTCCATCTGTTCATATGTCCATCTGTTCATCTGTCCATCTGTTTATCTGTTCACCTGTTTATCTGTCCATCTGTTCACCTGTTTATCTGTTCATCTGTCCATCTGTTCATCTGTCAGTCTGTTCATCTGTCCATCTGTTCATCTGTCCATCTGTTTACCTATCCATCTGTTCATCTGTCCACTGTCCATCTGTTCATATGTCCATCTGTTCATCTGTCCATCTGTTCATCTGTCCATCTGTTCATCTGTCCATCTGTTTACCTGTCCATCTGTTCATCTGTCCATCTCTTTACCTGTCCATCTGTTCATATGTCCATCTGTTCATCTGTCCATCTGTTCATATGTCCATCTGTTCACCTGTCCGTCTGTTCATCTGTCCATCTGTTCATCTCTCCATCTGTTCATCTGTCCATCCGTTCATCTGTTCATCTGTTTATCTGTTCACCTGTTTATCTGTCCATCTGTCCATCTGTTCACCTGTTTATCTGTCCATCTGTTCATCTGTCAGTCTGTTCATATGTCCATCTGTTCATCTGTCCATCTGTTTACCTGTCCATCTGTCCATCTGTTTACCTGTCCATCTGTTCATCTGTCCATCTGTTCATCTGTCCATCTGTCCATCTGTTTACCTGTCCATCTGTTCATCTGTCCATCTGTTCATCTGTCCATCTATTCATCTGTCCATCTGTTCATATGTCCATCTGTTCTTCTGTCCATCTGTTCATATGTCCATCTGTTCATATGTCCATCTGTTCATCTGTCCATCTGTTTATCTGTTCACCTGTTTATCTGTCCATCTGTTCACCTGTTTATCTGTTCATCTGTCCATCTGTTCATCTGTCAGTCTGTTCATCTGTCCATCTGTTCATCTGTCCATCTGTTTACCTGTCCATCTGTTCATCTGTCCACTGTCCATCTGTTCATATGTCCATCTGTTCATCTGTCCATCTGTTCATCTGTCCATCTGTTCATCTGTCCATCTGTTTACCTGTCCATCTGTTCATCTGTCCATCTCTTTACCTGTCCATCTGTTCATATGTCCATCTGTTCATCTGTCCATCTGTTCATATGTCCATCTGTTCACCTGTCCGTCTGTTCATCTGTCCATCTGTTCCTATGTCCATCTGTTCACCTGTCCATCTGTTCACCTGTCCGTCTGTTCATCTGTCCATCTGTTCACCTGTCCGTCTGTTCATCTGTCCATCTGTTCCTATGTCCATCTGTTCACCTGTCCATCTGTTCACCTGTTCATCTGTCCATCTTTTCATATGTCCATCTGTTCATCTGTCTGTCTGTTATCTGTCCATCTGTTCACCTGTCCATCTGTTCATCTGTCCATCTGTTCACCTGTCCATCTGTCCATCTGTCCATCTGTTTACCTGTCCATCTGTTCATTTGTCCATCTGTTCATCTGTTCATCTGTTCATCTGTCCATATGTCCGTCTGTCCATCTGTTCATCTGTTCATCTGTTCACCTGTCCATCTGTTCATCTGTCCATCTGTTCATCTGTCCATCTGTTCACCTGTCCATCTGTTCATCTGTCCATCTGTTCACCTGTCCATCTGTCCATCTGTCCGTCTGTTATCTGTCCATCTGTTCACCTGTCCATCTGTTCATCTATCCGTCTGTTATCTGTCCATCTGTTCATCTGTCCATCTGTTCACCTGTCCATCTGTTCATCTGTCCATCTGTTCACCTGTCCATCTGTCCATCTGTCCATCTGTTTACCTGTCCATCTGTTCATTTGTCCATCTGTTCATCTGTTCATCTGTTCATCTGTCCATATGTCCGTCTGTCCATCTGTTCATCTGTTCATCTGTTCACCTGTCCATCTGTTCATCTGTCCATCTGTTCATCTGTCCATCTGTTTATCTGTTCACCTGTTTATCTGTCCATCTGTTCACCTGTTTATCTGTTCATCTGTCCATCTGTTCATCTGTCAGTCTGTTCATCTGTCCATCTGTTCATCTGTCCATCTGTTTACCTATCCATCTGTTCATCTGTCCACTGTCCATCTGTTCATATGTCCATCTGTTCATCTGTCCATCTGTTCATCTGTCCATCTGTTCATCTGTCCATCTGTTTACCTGTCCATCTGTTCATCTGTCCATCTCTTTACCTGTCCATCTGTTCATATGTCCATCTGTTCATCTGTCCATCTGTTCATATGTCCATCTGTTCACCTGTCCGTCTGTTCATCTGTCCATCTGTTCATCTCTCCATCTGTTCATCTGTCCATCCGTTCATCTGTTCATCTGTTTATCTGTTCACCTGTTTATCTGTCCATCTGTCCATCTGTTCACCTGTTTATCTGTCCATCTGTTCATCTGTCAGTCTGTTCATATGTCCATCTGTTCATCTGTCCATCTGTTTACCTGTCCATCTGTCCATCTGTTTACCTGTCCATCTGTTCATCTGTCCATCTGTTCATCTGTCCATCTGTCCATCTGTTTACCTGTCCATCTGTTCATCTGTCCATCTGTTCATCTGTCCATCTATTCATCTGTCCATCTGTTCATATGTCCATCTGTTCTTCTGTCCATCTGTTCATATGTCCATCTGTTCATATGTCCATCTGTTCATCTGTCCATCTGTTTATCTGTTCACCTGTTTATCTGTCCATCTGTTCACCTGTTTATCTGTTCATCTGTCCATCTGTTCATCTGTCAGTCTGTTCATCTGTCCATCTGTTCATCTGTCCATCTGTTTACCTGTCCATCTGTTCATCTGTCCACTGTCCATCTGTTCATATGTCCATCTGTTCATCTGTCCATCTGTTCATCTGTCCATCTGTTCATCTGTCCATCTGTTTACCTGTCCATCTGTTCATCTGTCCATCTCTTTACCTGTCCATCTGTTCATATGTCCATCTGTTCATCTGTCCATCTGTTCATATGTCCATCTGTTCACCTGTCCGTCTGTTCATCTGTCCATCTGTTCCTATGTCCATCTGTTCACCTGTCCATCTGTTCACCTGTCCGTCTGTTCATCTGTCCATCTGTTCACCTGTCCGTCTGTTCATCTGTCCATCTGTTCCTATGTCCATCTGTTCACCTGTCCATCTGTTCACCTGTTCATCTGTCCATCTTTTCATATGTCCATCTGTTCATCTGTCTGTCTGTTATCTGTCCATCTGTTCACCTGTCCATCTGTTCATCTGTCCATCTGTTCACCTGTCCATCTGTCCATCTGTCCATCTGTTTACCTGTCCATCTGTTCATTTGTCCATCTGTTCATCTGTTCATCTGTTCATCTGTCCATATGTCCATCTGTTCATCTGTTCATCTGTCCATATGTCCGTCTGTCCATCTGTTCATCTGTCTGTCTGTTATCTGTCCATCTGTTCACCTGTCCATCTGTTCATCTGTCCATCTGTTCACCTGTCCATCTGTTCATCTGTCCATCTGTTCATCTGTCCATCTGTTCACCTGTCCATCTGTTCATCTGTCCATCTGTTCACCTGTCCATCTGTCCATCTGTCCGTCTGTTATCTGTCCATCTGTTCACCTGTCCATCTGTTCATCTATCCGTCTGTTATCTGTCCATCTGTTCATCTGTCCATCTGTTCACCTGTCCATCTGTTCATCTGTCCATCTGTTCATCTGTCCATATGTCCGTCTGTCCATCTGTTCATCTGTCCATCTGTTCATCTGTCCATATGTCCATCTGTTCATCTGTCCATATGTCCGTCTGTCCATCTGTCCATCTGTTCACCTTTCCATCTGTTCAAGTGTCCATCTGTTCATCGGTCCATATGTCCATCTGTCCATCTGTTCATATGTCCATCTGTTCATCTGTTCCTTTGTTCATCTGTTCATCTGTCCATCTGTTCATCTGTTCACCTGTCCATCTGTTCACCTGTCCATCTGTTCATTTGTCCATCTGTTCATATGTCCATCTGTTCATCTGTCCATCTGTTTCTTTGTTCATCTGTTCATCTGTCCATCTGTTCATCTGTTCACCTGTCCATCTGTTCATCTGTCCATCTATTCATCTGTCCGTCTGTTCATCTGTCCATCTGTTCATTTGTCCATCTGTTCATCTTTCCATCTGTTCATATGTCTATATGTCCATCTGTCCATCTGTTCACCTGTTCACCTGTCCATCTGTTCATCTGTTCACCTGTCCATCTGTTCATCTGTCCATCTGTCCATCTGTCCATCTGTTCACCTGTTCACCTGTCCATCTGTTCATCTGTTCACCTGTCCATCTGTTCATCTGTTCACCTGTCCATCTGTTCATCTGTCCATCTGTCCATCTGTCCATCTGTTCACCTGTTCACCTGTCCATCTGTTCATCTGTTCACCTGTCCATCTGTTCATCTGTCCATCTATTCATCTGTCCGTCTGTTCATCTGTCCATCTGTTCATTTGTCCATCTGTTCATCTTTCCATCTGTTCATATGTCTATATGTCCGTCTGTCCATCTGTTCACCTGTTCACCTGTTCACCTGTCCATCTGTCCATTTGTTCATCTGTTCATCTGTCCGTTTGTCCACCTGTCCGTCTGTCCATTTGTCCGTCTGTCCATCTGTTCACCTGTTCACCTGTCCATCTGTCCATTTGTTCATCTGTTCATCTGTCCGTTTGTCCACCTGTCCGTCTGTCCATTTGTCCGTCTGTCCATCTGTCCGTGCCTGGTGTGAGTGGGATTACTTGAAAGCTATCTGAGGTACTGACTTCCATTTTGATGTGGCTACATCTACAGGTAAGAAAGGTTCATTTTGAAAAGTAGGTTGCCACATCGAAATTCAAGATGGCCTCTGCCATAAATGTACATATGTAAACATTGTGAGAGGGATAAGTTAAAAAACAAGCAACATGCTGACTTCTATCTTAGTGTGTGGCTGCGTCTAGGTGTAAAAATGGTCCCTATCAAAAACTGAGTTGCCATGTCAAACTCCAAGAGGGCCACCACACTATATATGTATAAAATGACCACCCCATCGTTTAAGCAAACTATTTTTCCTAGTTTTTATTTTGCTTAAAAGTTTACTTTTCTCAGATGATGTGGCTGGCCCTTGGCATGCCTGAAGATTAATCTACGGGGGCCAAGGCCACCATTGGCCACCCCCTGGCTCCACCATTGCACCTGGTGGTGGACAAAAACCTCTCTTCTTCTACAGAGTAACGCCAACCAACATGAACCCCAAACTATTAAGGTTTTCCTGCATTTCCTGTTTGATTCCAGCCCAGAAAAACTTGAAAACTACAAATATTCACTATTCAAACCCTTCAGCAGTGTGGGCATCCCCATGCTGCTTCTTAAACTAAAACAGAGTCTAAAATTATACTCAGATTCTGCTTAAGACCCGGGTCCAGAGAACCAAGGTTTGCAGGATGGCAGCAGCAGAGCTGGGGCTGAGCACACCATGTCATCATTTCATCAGTTTTCTATCATTAAAGCTTAAAAATATGAAACCATCCAAACCGTACTTTTTAATAGAGGGTGGATGGAGCAAGAATTAAAAATTTTTGGTTTTATTATTTGGTTTTCAGGGTAGATAAATGTGGCAGTCGTCAGCATAACAGTGTACAAACAAACACACCAAAGGTCCCTGCAGGTCATCCACTCTGAGTCTTGATGTTTGTGAATAGATTCTCTCTGCATGTTTTCTTGACTTTTTTATTTTTATTTTCCATCTGTCGCTGAACAGATACGTCTTCACCGGCATCTACACATTTGAGGCAACCGTCAAAATTCTGGCCCGTGGATTCTGCGTAGGGGGGTTCACCTTCCTCAGAGACCCTTGGAACTGGCTGGACTTCATGGTCATCAGCATGGCGTAACGACAACGATTTAGTTTTTAAAGCATAGTCACTGCATCTATTTTATTTCATTTAATCAAACTAAGTCAACTTGGGTGAATTAAGTATTGTCTGAGGTCTTAGAGTCTACCTTGTACAGATTAAAACTATTGTTGTCAATTGCTAATCCATAATAAAGTTTAATCTAAATGATGATGACAATGTCGATCAGGAATATTTGTCTCTGTTTCCAGATATTTGACGGAGTTTGTCGATTTGGGGAATGTTTCTGCGTTGAGGACGTTCAGAGTTCTTCGAGCCCTGAAAACCATCACAGTAATCCCCGGTCAGTTTGTGTGTCGCTCTTTGTGTTGCCTGGTTTTGTTTTCTGGTGTGGTTATAAAAGGAGACATGCTGAGAGCCATCCAACAGCTTGGAGCCATGTTCAAAAGAACATCATTTAGCACAAGACTGCTCCAACTATGAGCAGTCTTGAAGTAGAAAATGAAAATGATTTATTTTTAATTTTATTTATGAGTCAAAACATGCAGCTTGACTTTGAAATGAAAAAGCATTTCTGTTAATTCATTTTAATTTTCAAATTTGACATTTCAAAATGAATTTTGGACACTTTTTACTAGGACATATTATTTTGAAAATTAAATGTTGAACGTTATTTTATTTGTGATTTTAATTAATTTACGAATTGAACAGTCTTGAAGAAGAAAATGAAAATGCAGTTTGGATCATTCATTTTAAATTTTATTTATGAGTCAAAACATGCAGCTTTATTTTGGAACTAAAAAGCATTTCTATTAATCCATTTTAATTTGAAATATGGGTCATTCCTGCTTCCATACCAACTGAGCAGATTTTTAAATATCAGAGAACGGAGGCTGCCTCACTTCAAACGAAACACTGAAGTATCCGACCTGAGTTACACTCCCCTTGACTTCCGTTCAGCCACACACTCGCTTCAGATCATCATGGATGTTGGTTCTCTTGGCTTCTCCGTGTTAGCAAGGCGCCGTGTGCTGCAAGGACCCAAACTGTAGAACTTCATAGATCTAAAATAAAGACTCATGAGGCGGCAATCAAATTTCAAATTGACCATTAGTGTGCGAGCACAAGGAGGCATGGACATAAACTGGACCAAAGTAAGAGGAGGAACTCAGAAGAACAAGTACGGAGGAAGGCTGGAGACAACAATAAGAGAATGTGAGTGAAGTTTTCATGTCAAGAGTAATTACTGAGAGGAGACAGGCGAGTAAAACACACAGAGTGTGGAGGATTAACTGAAGGCAAGAAAGGTCAAACGATGGCCAATAAGACAGAAGATGAACACTAAGTCCAATGCACTGAAATGTTTCGACGGAACAAAACGCACATTCTTATAAAAACACAAACCGACACAAACTAATAAACACGACAACCCCAAGATTATGGCTGTTTCACTGACATTTCACCTTTTATTAATAATTTCTCCAGCATTTTAGCAACACGTCATCAACACGTTAAAATGTTTTATTGTTGTTTCACAATTTTACCAACGTGTTACCAACATTTCACCGTTTTCCTACAAAGTGATACATTATCAAAGTTTAACAATTAAAGTGTCTCAAGAGATTCACTGACATTTGAACTGTTTTTAAATATTTCACCAACATTTTATGAATGTTTTTAAACACATCATTAAAGTTTTACCGTCGTTTTACCACAGGTCACCAATGGTTCACCAACATGACACTAATGTGTTACCATTTCATCATTTTTTTCATTACCATTTGTGTGCCACCAAAAGTTTTTGTTTCACCAACACAACGCCATGTTTTACCATTTCATCTATATTTCACCAACATTTCGCCAAAGTTTCCTTGACATTTCACTAATGTTTTACTAATACAGCTGGTATCTCACCTTTGTAAATTTAGCAAATGTCATTGTACTCAGATGCAATGACCATAAAGGTATTTTCTATTCTATTCTATTCCATTCAATTCTGTTCTATTCTATTCCATTCTATTCTTTCTCACTGAACAAATTATGGTCTCTTAATTCTTTCAAATACTACTGAATATCCAAAAGTTTTTTGTAAAAAGGAGTACTTACAATCTTTAGGGTACAGACATTTTTGTTATGCCACAATTTAGAACTAGCTTAAAGAGTAGGTCTACTATAATTTATGGAATAGGTCTATGGAATGGTTTAGAAAATGATACAAAATGATTGCAAAAACAAAGACTTTGTTTAAGAAAATGAATAAAATTTGGTTTCTGGAAAAAAAAAAAAATTGGTTTGTATCAAAATTTGTGTATCGTAAAGTATGATGAGTTATTTATTGTGTAAATTTTTTGTGGATTACAGTACTGTTGTTTGAATTGATTGTTTGAATTAATTTTGTTAAAGAAGGGGCAGACATAATAAGATTTTATCTTCCTTTCATTTCATGTCCTGTTTTTTATTTTTTATTTACGTGGAATTGTAAATCGTTTTTTGTGTTCTTTTAAATTTGAAATGAATACATTTAAATAAATAAAAAAATACTCAATAAAAAAATACTCAAACAGATTACAGTGCAGAAGGTCTATTCTGTTCCATTCAGTTCCATTTCTATTCTATTATTTTATTTTCTATTCCATTCCATTCTATTTCATTCTATACTTTCTCACTGAGCAAATGA
>JBBPBX010039902.1:0-12810 GCA_038048925.1 Garcialebias charrua | reverse complement strand
CACACACACACACACACACACACACACACATTGAGTTTATGTAGATTTTTAATGAGATTTTGTTTTAAGATGAGTCTTTAAATTCAAAATACAATACTCAGGAAACCTGACTGATTTGTTGTGTGTGATTTGTTGTGTGTGATTTATTGTGTGTGATTTGTTGTGTGTGATTTGTTGTGTGTGATTTGTTGTGCTTTGGTGCAGCTGAAAACTGCTCTGGCTACAGAACGTGTGGACAATGCTTGGACCAGCCGGGCTGTGGTTGGTGCACTGAGCCCAGTAACACTGGCAAAGGCCAATGCATTGAGGGTTCTTACCGAGGACCCTTTCAAACTGCAGTCCCAGCTCCGTCCACCCTGCCTGGTCTTCCTGCTAGTACCCAGCCTGCTCTCAACTCCAGCATGTGTCCCAGTGAAGCCAAATACAACTGGTCCTTTATTCAATGCCCAGGTATGGTAGATGAGAGTGCTGGTTTCAAAGACTTTTGAGAAGTGTGTTCTGCTTTTCATCCCTCATCCATACATCTGTCTCTGCTACTTTTATTCTTTGTTCTTTTAAAGTAATTTCCTATAAATTCTACTGAAGGGAAAATATGGAAAGTTTATTAAAACTATTCTTGTCAGTTCATTTAAAGTTAAGTGACTAAAGAACTTCAATTTCTTAGTCCATGAAAAAAACTACACTTAAAGAGATTTTTGTGTTCATGCTTTGTATTTTAAACTAGCCACTTTGGCACATCAACCATACAACTACTCAGTTTTTACCTGTGTGGTAAAATTCAAACTTGAAACATAGGTGGCAAAATGTTTTTAATAAATTTACACTAGTGCTGTATTTGTTGAAGTACATTGTTTTCTGCATTTTTAAAAGAAACAATAGATTCATCCTTGTTTGGCCCTGAAGCTATTTATTGTAAATCTTTCTCCTCAGGATGTTTGTGATGTTCCTTCAGTATGTGCTTTGTTTTTATTTCTTGGCAGCTTGTCAGTGTAATGGCCACAGTCAGTGTGTCAATGAGAGTGTGTGCGAGAAGTGTGAGGACTTGACAACTGGAGCACACTGCGAGAGCTGCATCTCTGGATTCTATGGAGATCCAACCAATGGGGGCAGCTGCCAGTGTAAGTATCTGTGGGTCAGTCAGAGTCATTCTAAATCAACCAATCAGTCTTCCTAGGTGTGGCTTTATTCAACTTGTCTTTATGTGACCGTTCATTTTTATATCTGCTACTTTCTTGATTCATGACTACACCACAAAGTGTTCCCCTGGAATTCTATACGGGTTCTATGAAAAGAATTTACCCTTTTTAATGTTTTATGCTTTTATTGCTGTCATGAATCAATCATCAGAGTCAGAGAGTCTTTATTGTCATTTGCACCGCATGTGGTACATGTGATGAAAACGAGATTATGTACACGAGGTCCCAGTTACATCCAACAACAAATGAAAGAGAAAAACAGTAATAACATCTAGAACTAACTAAGAAAAGCATCAACTAGTAATACACTAAGCCTAATATAGTGGGAATAAACAGCAGCACGAACATGAGTTTGTATGAGCAGATGGTCACAGATGAACACAGATGAACACAGCAACAAGAAAACAGATCAGCATCAGCATGATGTGATATTTTGCAGTGTTTATTTTTTATTTTATTTTTATTTATTCATGAGTCTAACAGCCTCAGGGTAGAAGCTGTTCCTCAGTCTAGTGGTTCTACACTTGATGCTCCTCAACCTCCGTCCTGAGGGGAGTGGGGCAAAGAGTGAGTGTGCTGGATGAGTGAGGTCTTTCATGATGCAGGTGGCTCTTTTCCTGCATCTGGAGGTGTAAATGTCTGTGATGGTGGGGAGACTGACTCCAACAGACTTCTGTGCAGCCTTCACCACTCTCTGCAGAGCTTTCCTCTCTTCAACTGTGCAGCCTCCATGCCACACGTTGATGCTGGAGCACAGGATGCTCTCCACTGCACACCTGTAGAAGGAGGTGAGAACTGGGCTGCTCAGACCAGCTCGTCTCAGCCGTCTGAGGAAGTAGAGTCTCTGATGACCTTTCTTGATCAGGCTGGTGGTGTTGTTGCTCCAGCTGAGGTTATCATTCATGTGTACACCCAAGTATTTGTAGCTGGAGACCACTTCCACTGCAGACCCACCTATTTTCAGTGGGGCATGGGTGTGTTTGTTCCTTCTGAAGTCCACAATCATCTCCTTTGTCTTCTTCACATTCATGTGAAGATTATTCTCTTTGCACCAGCTCTCCAGATGTTCCACCTCCTGTCTGTAGCTGGACTCATCATTGTTTGTGATGCATCCCACCACCGCTGTATCATCTGCAAACTTAACAATATGACAGCCTGGAAGTGTGGCTGTACAATCATATGTGAGCAGAGTGAACAGAAGGGGGCTCAGCACACATCCCTGAGGAGAGCCAGTGCTGAGGGTTATGGTGGAGGAGGAGAAGTTGTGGATCTTCACGGACTGTGGTCTGTCTGTTAAGAAGTCTAGTACCCAGTTACAAATAGAGGGGCTTAGTCCAAGTGTAGATAGTTTGTCTATCAGAGTTTGGGGGATCATGGTGTTGAAGGCAGATGTGAAGTCCACAAAGAGCAGACGCACGTATGAGTCTTTCTGATCCAGGTGGGTGAGAGCAGTGTGGACCACGGAAGAAATGGCGTCCTCTGTTGATCGGTTCTCACGGTATGCGTATTGATGAGGGTCCTCGTTGATGTTGACGGTTGCCTTGATGTGGGACATGACCAGTTTCTCAAAACATTTAGCGACTATCGGGGTGAGGGCCACCGGTCTATAGTCATTCAGACCAGTCACTGTGGAGCTCTTTGGGACTGGGATGATGGTCGCGGTCTTCAGGCAGGTGGGAACTGACTCCAGTGCAAGTGAGGTGGTGAAGATGTCAGCCAGCACCTCACAGAGCTGGTCCGCACATTCATGGTCAATATAAGTGGGTGTTTTAGATAAAAATAGATGTATAAATAAGACTTTAATGTCAAACAGTCAACACATTTCTACACAGTAATACCAATATAAAAATATGTACGGTAATGTAAAGATTAGTGACTGCATAAATTTGGGAGCAGCTGTGGCTGAGTGGTTACAGCAGTCTCCCTCCAATGGGACAGTCGGGGGTTCGAGTCCACCAGCAGTCACATGCTGAAGTGTCCATGAGCGTACACTGAACTCCTCGTTGCCTCTAATGTTTGTTCCATCAGTGTCTGAATGTGATAAAGCTCTGATCAGTCTTTGTAGAGATCTAGCAGAGTGATGTGTGAATGGGAAAATGAGGCACAGACTGTGTTGTAAAGAGCTGTGAGTGTCTTGATGAGATAAAAAGGAGCTGTATAAGTACAGGTAGTCCTCGACTTACAACGGAGATCCGTTCCTGCGCCGCGTCGTAAAGTGAATTTCGTTGTAAGTCGGAACATATGTACATACTGCCCCATATACAGATACCGTAGTCCCCGAGTTACGACGCAGTTCTGTTCCTATGCCCGTTCGTAACACGGAAATTGTCGTAAGTCGGAAAATACGTCCAAACGGCACCTCATACATGCACCTCATACGTCCAAACGGCCACTCATACATCCAAACGGCCCCTCATACATCCAAGCAGCACCTCATACATACAGTACTGTATTTTTACCATGCACTTAACACATTACTCTACATATTTATTAAAAAAACACATATATTTGGAGCCATAATGAAGGAAAAAAATAGTTAATTTCTTACTGGGAGCTGGTCAATTCTTCCTCCGTCTGTTAGCATGTTAGCTCGTGCACCTCCGAGCTCTTGCAGCTTCACATGGTCCACAGCGGAAAAAAAGCTTGTTGCTCAGCTGTAGCCTGTCTGCCTCGTAAACCTCCGCTCAAAACAATAAGGTCTTCTGTATTTCCATGCGCGGTCCAGAGTTAGCATATTTAGCCATATTAGCCCCTCCTGACCTCCTCTGCTCCGGTCTGCCTGAGGTCTCCTGTAAGTTTCCAGAAATTTCCAGCGCGTCAAGCTCCCCCTCCCTCTCTCCCTCCTGTAAGTTTCGTTTCGGTACCGTATTTTCTGTATTTTCTGGTGTAAAGGCGCATAAACCACGTAACTTGAAACAATGCTTTTCAATGGGAGGGCGTTCGTAACCGCGAAACATCGTAACGCGAGACCATCGTAAGTCGGGGACTACCTGTACATGTACAGTACTGTACAGTTACTAAGCACTTAGCCTATCCTAACACAGTTTTTAAAGATGAAGGAGCAAGTTGAATTGCGCTGTCTTTCTCCTCCCTCCTTGCTAGCAGGCTCCATTCGCATAAAGGGAGCTGGCTAACTAGCTTACTGTACGGTGGCCTACCTCCGTCCATCCATCCAATATTTGTTTACGACGTAAAACCGCTGTCAGCTCGGTCCATCTGCCATATTCCGTTGTAAAACCGCCGTCAACCTCTGTCCAGAGTGTTTAATCTTCGCTGGTTCTGCCGTGAAGCTCCGTCCAGAGCGGGTCTTTCTGTGTTTTTCCGCTGCTTTTCTGCCGTCAAGTTCCTGCTTCTGCGCCGTCAAACCGGAAGTAACCGGAACTCGGCTTTTCAAAATAAAAAAAATTCAAAATAATGTTTATATTATTTTTTAAATTTTTAATGGGAGATGCGTGACGTAACCACGAAACGTTGTAACTCGAGACCGTCGTAAGTCGAGGACTACATGTACAGTCCATTTACCATAAATATTTACCCCATTTAAAGACCCCTTATGACGAGTCAAACAAATGGAATCAATGTTCCCTTGCCCGGACGTGGGTCACCGGGACCCCACTCTGGACCCCACGCTTGGAGGTGGGGCACGCTGGCAAGCGCCTGGTGGCCGGGAATTTACTCTTGGAGCCCGGCCGGGCACAGGCTGCAGAGGAGATGTGGGTCCCCCTTCCCATGGGCTTGCCACCTGTGGGAGGGGCAAAAGAGGTCAGGTGCAATGTGGGATGGGTGGTGGCCGAGGGCAGGGACCCTGGTGGACTGATCCTCGGCTATAGAATCTGGCTATTGGGACGTGGAATGTGACCTCTCTGGTGGCAAAGGAGCCTAAGCTGGTGTGTGAGGTTGAGAGTTTTTTTACAATTTATTTTTATTTATTTATTCATTTTCAGTTAAAATTGAACACTTAAAAAAAAATTACAAAGAAAATGAAAGGCAGTAGAAAGAAGAAAAAAATCTTATAACATCTGCTCCTTTTTAAACAAAAAAGAAAATACATATGAAAAAAAAATACATTCAAACATAAATAGTCTTTAAATAACATAACAAGCCAAAACCAACTCCGTGCCAAAACAACCGATCCAATAAAAATATTCTAAAAAATGTCATATTTCTTCATTAAACTACTTTTTACCATTTTCTTAAACAAAAACATTGAGGAAGCTTTTTTACAATTATTATCCAAAACATTCCACAGTTTTATTCCTTGAATTGATGTGCATCGTTCCTTTGAATTTGTTCGAATTTTTGTTTTCACAAAAATTTCTAGTCCTTTTAATTTATAATTACTGACTCTCTTAATAAAATAAGATTGAATATTTCGAGGTAAGGAATTTGTATGAGCTCTGTACATAACCTGAAGAATTCCATAGTCCACCAGTTCATAAAACTTTAATAATTTTAATTGATGAAACAATATGTTAGATGGGTGAGTGTAATGCTTTCCTGTGATGATTCTTATTACTCTTTTCTGTAAAATAAAAATAGAATTTGTAGATGTTTTACATGCCTTCCCCCAGACTTCAACACAATAAGTCAAATATGGAAGAACTATAGCATTATACAATATAAGTAGTGCTTTATCATTAAATAATTATTTTGCCTTATATAATACAGCAATAGATCTGGCTATCTTTGTTCTCAAATAATTAAGATGAGATTTCCAGGTCAGGTTCTCATCAATAACTACTCTCCAAAATTTCACCTCTTTCACTCTACAAATTTTATTACCATTAACTTTAAAGGTATTGTGACATGATTTTGTAAATTTGAATATTTGTCAGAACATATATATCTTATATCATTGAGCTCTGGTCGTTTTTGCATAATAAATTATAAATATATTAAATTTTTATTCCAAGTTATGGTAGTTTTTTTCTCTGGGATACGCCCCTAAAAATCTGCGCATTTCCGCAAAATGTCATCTTGACGTGACAACGGGAAGGCACGCTCCAACGTGCATTTAAATAATAATGGTGGAGCATGTCCTATCGCGTCTGAGATATCATTTTGAGACAGTAAATCTTCCAAAACTCTCATTAATAAACCCTCCCTGAATAAAAAAATTACAGATGTTACCTGATGGCGCAGACATAATTTAAAAATGCATACATAGCAACGTGTTTGCTCCGGGCTCTCGGCTAATATTTTTAGAAGCTATCTTGGCTAACAAGAGTCCCTGACACCGGTCACGTCTGAGATATATCATTTTACGACAGTAAATCTTCCAAGACTCTCATTAATAAACCCTCCCTGAATAAAAAAATTACAGATGTTACCTGATGGCGCAGACATAATTTAAAAATACATCATTAGCAACGTGTTTGCTCCGGGCACTCGGCTAATGTTTGTTAGCTGCTATGTCGGCTTTAGCTGCTATGTCGGCTTATTACCGGTTGCGTCAGCGATATATCATTTTAAGACAGTAAATCATCCAAAACTCTCATTAATATCCCTCCCCGAATAAAAAGAATTACCTGATCGGCAGACATAATTTAAAAATACATCATTAGCAACGTGTTTGCTCCGGGCACTCGGCTAATGTTTGTTAGCTGCTATGTCGGCTTATTACCGGTTGCGTCAGCGATATATCATTTTAAGACAGTAAATCATCCAAAACTCTCATTAATATCCCTCCCCGAATAGAAGGAAACTACAGATGTTACCTGATGGCGCAGACATAATTTAAAAATACATCATTAGCAACGTGGCCTGTATCGCGGCTATTGTGTTAGCTATCTGATTCGGCTAGCTTGTTAGCAGCGAACAAACATAATCTGCCGTGATAATTGGCTTTATACACTCAAAGTGTATAAAGTAAAACAACATGAACTCACGTAAAATAAATAGTTTATAATCTAAAACACTACACACCTCCGATTATGTTTACACAAAGACTTACTCATCTCCTGGACAGTCTTCCGATGGTCCCTGCGTTGTTTCGACATGGTAGCTCCTGTGGGACTTTCTTCTGTAGATTTTCTTTTAAAAATAGTAGGAATAGCATCCGGTTTTAAAAGTCTTCTGAATCTTACTGGTAATCCTAAAGATTCTTTTATACCAGGTGCTGTAAACAATCGGCAGTGAAATGGTCGCTGCAGACATAGGACTCCTGGAACCCACCGGTGCTTGTCTGGTCCATTCTTGACAAAGTTTGTCATCTTTTGGAAATTTGTGAAGGCTCACTTGTTCACTGCTGATATTAGAACACACAAATGCACTACAACGTGACGGCATTTTTCAAGTTACACAAATAAAAGGCGATCCTTCAGGAAATGAATCTGTATGGCAAGCAGTTAACACACCTAATAAACGGGCAAGGCTCTGCCTTCTGCCCGTTGTGACGTTAATGACTGGTGACGACGACTGGTGATGACGTATTGCGGAAATGCGCGGAATTTCAGGGGCGTATCCCAGTAAATACCAGAGACAAATTTAGCATAATTTCGAATAAAATTTTAATATGTTTATAATTTATTATGCAAAAACGACCAGAGCTCAATGATATAAGATATATATGTTCTGACAAATATTCAAATTTACAAAATCATGTCACAATACCTTTAAATGAAGCATCAACTGTGATTTTTCTATAGCTAAATACTAAGGGTGTAACGGTACGCTAAAATCACATTTCGGTTTGGTTCAGTTTCAAGGAGGGCTCGGTACTTTTTTTTTTGTACAAAAAATAAAATTAAAATAAAGACTTACAAAACATTTATTTTGAAAATATGCCAAGTAAACAATACGTTTGTATAAAAATAAATTAAAGCGACCCATTTGGATGATATTTTAAATAAACAGCACTCTTTACAATAAATAAACTATATTAACAATAATAAAAATCTTAATAAATACAATAACAGTCAGAACCAGAACAATAAGCAGCAACAGACTGTTTACAATCTAAGTAATCAAGTTTTAAGTTTTTGTCCAAAAAGACCAACTTGTCCACATTTTCTGTCAAAAGCACAGATCTAGTTGCAGTGAATATCTCCAGTGGTGGAGAAAATCATCTCAATAAAAACAGTACAGTGTGGCTGTATTTGTCCTCATTACTCACAGCAACCTCTTCTTGGACCTGCTCCTCCAGGTGGGACAGGTCCCTGGAAAAGTTCAGAGTTCAGTCATCACACACTTCTTAGCTGCAGGTGATCTGGTGGAGTTCCCTGAAGAGGAAGAAGTCAACTGCTAACTCTGTCCCAGACTGGAAATAAAACACAAAGAGGTAAAAAAAAAACGATTTAATAAGATTATAACTTTAAATTAAAAAGGTTAATTAGATAATAATAATAAAAGAACAATACCTCTTCTTGAACGGTTGAGGTGGTTGAATCTCTTGATCATCATCATCATCATCATCATCATCATCATCATCATCATCATCATCATCATCATCATCATCATCATCATCATCATCATCATCATCATCATCATCATCATCATCATCATCATCATCATCATCATCATCATCATCATCATCATCATCATCATCATCAGGGCTTTAATCTGCTCCAGGGCTTGTTGACAATATCAGTTTTAGTTTTTTTAGAAAGTGCTGAACTTTTTGGCTGAAGTGATGACGTGATGGATGTCGTAGTGAGGCTCAAGAACTTTAAAGTTGACGCATCAACAACATTCTGACGTACATCCAGCGCTTTAAAAACTCAGACAGCTTGTGTTATTGATCTGGACTGATCTGAATTACCTGATGGACGTTTAAATGCAGCTGCTTAGTGCTGGACAATAATTCAATAACAATAAATATCGCTATATACTTTAATTCAATAACGGTGATATGAAGTTGAAGCATATTTTCGATATTTTGATAGGATTTTACAGCGTTTCACTGACGCTTTTCCTGTTCGGGTTGAAGCGCTCGGACAGAAAAAGCTGTGACACAAATACGTAAGTGCGTGGTGACGTAGATATTACACAGCGCTCGAGTCCAGCAGCCGTTAGCGGTAGCAGGCTAAGCTAAGCTAATCTCCAACGCGCGTTAAGTTTTCGCTTCAAAACGAGTGCCCATGACAGTCAGAATGTGACTGAACAAAGTTTCTCAAGCGAAGAGAAGGAGATGACATCACTGATAAGAAAGGAAAGACTAATTTGTCGGTGTGGAAGTAGTTCGGCTTTCTAATCTAAGATCTGTTAAACTGCAGGTTTCTCCTGCAGCGAGTCCTACTCTGTCTCTTTATGCTTCAAAACATGACGGAGAGTCGTTCTAACTAGCGGTGGGAACATCTAACTTGTTTAATCTGAAGTTTCCACTCGATAAAATATGACGAGAGTCAGAAGATGAAGCACAATAAAGTTTGAGCCAACGTGTCCCTGAAACTACGACGTACTGAAACAAACAGCCCCAGCGCTGCATGTTTTTTTGAATTCATTTATTCAAAATAAAACAAATTCATCAGACAGAAAAAATAAAAACTGAATGAAAAGGTGCAGAAAGAAGAAAATAGTATTATAATATCTGCCCCTTATTAAAAAAATAAAAAATGACCACAAACAAACAACAACCTTCACTTGAACTATCTCAAACAAAAACAAAAAAAGACAGGTATCCTTCACCTACACTATACCTTCCCAACAACTTAAATTTAATCATCTTTTAAAACATATACATACCGGGTAGTTTTATAAATGTTTATTTGATTTTTGATTTTATTTATTTATTCATTCATTTTATAATAAAATACATAACAACATACACATAAAAGAAGAAAAAAACTATAAAATGAAAGGCAGCAGATTCATCCATCCATCCATCCATTTTCGTCCGCTTATCCGGGGTCGGGTCGCGGGGGTAGCAGCCTAAGTAGGGAGGCCCAGACTTCCCTCTCCCCAGCCACTTGGAGCAGCTCCTCTGGGGGAATCCCAAGGCGTTCCCAGGCCAGCCGAGAAACATAGTCCCTCCAGCGTGTCCTGGGTCTTCCTCTGGGTCTCCTCCCGGTGGGACATGCCCGGAACACCTCACCAGGGAGGCGTCCAGGAGGCATCCTAACCAGATGCCCGAGCCACCTCAACTGGCTCCTCTCGATGTGGAGAAGCAGCGGCTCTACTCCGAGTCCCTCCCGGATGACTGAGCTTCTCACCCTATCTCTAAGGGAGAGTCCAGACACCCTGCGGAGAAAACTCATTTCAGCCGCTTGTATCCGAGATCTCGTTCTTTCGGTCACAACCCAAAGCTCATGACCATAGATGAGGGTGGGAACGTAGATCGATCGGTAAATTGAGAGCTTTGCCTTTTGACTCAGCTCTCTCTTCACCACGACAGACCGGTACAGCGCCCGCTTCACTGCGGACGCTGCACCTATCCGCCTATCGATCTCACGCTCCAGTTTTCCCTCATTCGTGAACAAGACCCCGAGATACTTAAACTCCTCCACTTGGGGCAGGACCTCCTCCCCGACCCGGAGAGGGCATGCTACCCTTTTCCGGCTCAAGACCATGGCCTCGGATTTGGAGGAACTGATCCTCATCCCGGCCGCATCACACTCGGCTGCAAACCGCTCCAGTGAAAGCTGTAGATCACGACCTGATGAAGCCAATAGGACCACATCATCTGCAAAAAACAGAGAAGCGATTCTAAGGCCACCAAAACGGATCCTCTCAACACCTTGGCTGCGCCTAGAAATTCTGTCCATAAAAGTTATGAACAGAATCGGTGACAAAGGGCAACCTTGGCGGAGTCCAACTCTCACTGGAAACGAGCCTGACTTACTGCCGGCAATGCGGACCAAGCTCTGACACCGGTCGTACAGGGACCTAACAGCCCATATCAATGGGCCTGGTACCCCATACTCCCGGAGTACCCCCCACAGAACCCCCCGAGGGACGCGGTCGAATGCCTTTTCCAAGTCCACAAAACACATGTAAACTGGTTGGGCAAACTCCCACGCACCCTCCAGGACCCTGCTGAGGGTGTAGAGCTGGTCTAGTGTTCCACGACCAGGACGAAAACCACACTGCTCCTCCTGAATCCGAGGTTCGACTATCCGACGGACCCTCCTCTCCAGAACCCCTGAATAGACCTTACCAGGGAGGCTTAAGGCAGCAGATTGAAGAAAAAAATGTCTTATTTCATCTGCCCTTTATCTTTTTAACAAACAATTCATACAACCAATTTCTTTAATTTCCAAAAGAAAGGAACAAAGCTTTTAACCTCCAATGCAACATACAATTTCCAACTTAAACTAATTTAGATATAGGATTTTAACAATTTAAACTTAATCATTCTTTTAAATATTGCCATTGACTTAGCCTCTTTAACATCATTCTCCAAAACGTTCCACAACCCAACTCTCTGAACCATGGCTGATCTTCCCCTCAAACTTGTTCTAATTTGTGGCTTTACAAATATATCTTTCCCCACAACTCGTTATTTTAACAAAATACCTCTGAATATTTGAAGGAAGCGTATCCTTCTGTGCTCTATACATAACCAGCAAAATATTATAATCAACTAAATCGTAAAACTTCAACAGTTTTGTTTGACAAAGTAATACATTTGATGAATGATTATACTGCTTTCTTGTAATAAGTCAACAACTCTTTTCTGTAAAGTAAAAATAGGCATTGTAATTGATTTACACGCTTTCCCCCAAACGCTAACACAATAAATTAAATGTGGAACAATAAATGTGTTGTACAACAAAATTAATGCCTTATTATTCAAAAGATCTCTGACTCTGTAAAATAAAGCAATGGACTTGGATATTTTCGCTTTAACAAAACTTATACTGTATGCTGTTTCCAAGACAATGTATTATCAATGATGACACCCAAGAACCTCACCTCATGAACTCTATGAATCACAGAGTCTTCAATTAGAAATGGAACATCAATTGACTGGTTTTTTAAACTAAATATCATGTAACTTGTTTTATCCAGATTTAACGTCAATTTTTTAATTTTAAACCAATTATTAATTTGAACAAGTTCAGTCATCATTAATTTCAAAGTCTGTTCAATATCATTTCCAACACCAAAAAAATGTAGTGTTGTCAGCAAAAAGAATGCACTTAATGAGTCCAGAAACCTTTATCAAGTCATTTATATATAACAGAAATAATTTAGGTCCCAATATCGATCCTGCACCACTTTTCAGTTTTATTTCTACTTAAAAAATAAATAAATAAAAAATAATTCTGAATTTACCAATCTAGAACATTTTGTGTAGGTTCACTAATTTTGGTGAAATATAAATTTGATGAAAGATAAATCCAATTTTATTTTATTTTATTGAAAAAAAGCTTAAAAAATATGTTAACTTAAATTTGCAATGCTTTATTTGAACAAAGCCAAGAATGGTGAAGCCCAGATTCATTCATTCATTCATTCAACCTTTATTTATACAGGCTAGCCTCGTTGAGTCACGGGGACTCATTTACAAGAGGGACCTGTCTCACTCACACCAAACAACTGTAGTGGACATGACCTTGTCCACTTTTAAGACACCTGTGTACTTTTGAACTGTCCAGTGATGACCTTTACTGACCTCTCAGTGAAGCAAGACATTTACTACAAAATCATTCATTTAGCTATAATCTGATAAATA
>JBBPBX010039901.1:0-29652 GCA_038048925.1 Garcialebias charrua | reverse complement strand
GTCAATTTATAGAATTCAGACAGTCGAAATGAACAATACAATTGAATGTCATCAGCGTACACATGGTATGAGACGTTACTAAAGCCATTTAAGATAAAGCCTAATGGGCGTAGGTACAATAAAAAGAGGATCGGGCCCAAAACTGAACCCTGGGGCACCCCATAGGGCAGATCAGAAACGTCAGAATGAACATTGTTCATGAAAACAGTAAAAGACCTATTAGATAAATAAGAATTGAACCAATTTAAAACCGTACCAGAAATACCAAACAGATCACATAATCTGTTAATGAGAACAGTGTGATCCACTGTATCAAATCCTGAAGTCAAGTCCAAAGCAACAAACAGTGTAATGTCCAGTATCAGCTGCCATCAACACATCACTAGAAACTTTTAGTAATGCGGATTCAGTGGAATGCAGTCTACGAAAACCAGATTGGAAACTGTCCAAAAGATCATTTTCCTCAATATAAAAGTTCAGTTGTTGAGCTACAACCTTCTCAAGGATTTTCGACAATAAAGGAAGTTTAGAAATGGGTCTATAATTTTCAGGCAGAGTGCAGTCCAGGTTAGGCTTTTTTAACAGAGGACAGACAACAGCAGTTTTAAAACATTGAGGTACAGATCCAGAACTAAGAGATAAATTTATCAGGCTGACTACACTGGGACCAATAAAATCAAAAACATCTTTAAAAAGAGATGATGGAAGAACATCCAGTGGACTCGATGACATTGTCATGTGTGTCAAAAGATCAGAAATGTCCTTAATGGACACTGGGTCAAAAGAGGACCATGTCGTCAAGGTCAACGGTCGAGGGTCCACATAACTGGATGTTGACGGTGAGATACCAGCTCTGATATTAGCAACTTTGTCAATAATTTTTTTTAAAAACAAATTACAATCAGCATAATTAAAATTACTTTGAAGTGAACACATTGGAGAAACAAAGTTTTTAATCGTGCCAAATAAGATTTTTGGATTTCGTCCTTTTGATTTGATGAGATTAGCAAAATAATTGGATCTTGCATTCTTAATCATCTCATTTAAGGAACAGATTAAGTCTTTTAGATGAAGTCTGTGAGCCTCTAAATCAGTAAGTTTCCATAAAAGTTCAGTTTTCCGACATAATCTCCTCAATGACATGATTTCATTATTAATCCAAGGAGAGTTTGTACCACGAGCAGTTGGTGAGGGGTGCCAATCAGTATGGCCTCTGTTTTGGAGCAGTTTAATTGAAGAAAGTTCCGATTCATCCATGCCCTTATTTCCTCCAGGCATGTAGAGAGGGCAATTAGTGAAGATGGAGATGACAATGGTGGTGATGATGATGATGCTCCAGTCCTGATGTAGAGCTGTGTATTGTCAGCATAACATTGAAAATAAATGTTGTACTGATTAATAATTTGACCTAAAGGTAGCATGTAAAGGGAAAATAGAACTGACCCTTGAGGGACACCACAGGAAACACAGACAGTCTGGGAAGTGGCATTGCCAAGACTAACACATTCCAGCCTATTGGAGAGGAAAGATTTAAACCAGTCCAGGACAGTGTCACAGAGACCGACCTCCACATGAAGACGGTGGAGGAGGATACTATGGTCCACAGTGTCGAAAGCTGCAGTGAGGTCAAGGAGGACAAGGATGGAGGGAGAACCAGTGTTGGCAGTCCTGAGGACATCACTGGTAAGTCTCAGCAATGCGGTCTCAGTACTGTGAGCTGCACGGAAGCCAGACTGAAACTTCTCATACAAGGAATGTTGTTGTAGGTGGATCTGCAGCTGAGCAGCAACTGCTTTTTCCAGCACTTTGGACAGAAATGGGAGGTGGGAAATTGGGCGGTTATTAGAAAGAGCATCTGGATCCAAATTAGATTTTTTCAGAAGAGGCCTAATGATTGCAGTTTTTAGAGGCAATGGAACAGGACCAGATTGCAGGGACTTATTTATTATTTGTGTGATTAAAGGTGTGGTATGTAAGATTGTAATGTAGCCTGTAACTTTTCAAACAATATATTTTTAACATATTTCTTCACTCTGTCACTATCTACTGACAAACTGATGTTAGACCAAGTAATCTCTGAAAAAAACTATAGTTCCCTTGCTTCTCTATCAGCATTTATAAAAACACTGAAAACACAGAGTGACCAGGACAATGACCAGCCAATAAAAACAGAGTTGTTTGTCACTCCCCAACCCACGCCCCCGCCTGTCACTCACAGCCTCAGCGTTGCGGCTCGTTCTCATTCAAAGGATTGCAAAGCGATGCAGGACTGTTTTGTATGTGACACAAATTTATTAAATATCCCTTCTTCATCACAGAGCTGGACTTTTATTTTGTTTTTTTGCAAAAAGTCAAGTGATCGCTTCATCCTCCACTCACAGGAATGAGGAACGCTGACAGACATGAGGAAGTCACGAGCGAATTAATCATGTCCAAACGTTGCTTCGTGAACCTCTGCTGATTTCTGCTGGATTTTCTGTTGTTGGACAACTGCTCCATGGTTTTATAATATTTTTAAAAGGTTTTATTATCATATAATCACAGAACTTTGCAGCGCTCCGAGCGGACATGTAGAGGAGGCGGAGCATTCCATTCCAGACATTCCAGAGCTGCGCTGACAGAAAGAGGAAATCACGAGCGAATTAATCATGTCCAAACGTTGCTTCGTGAACCTCTGCTGTTTTCTGCTGGATTTTCTGTTGTTGGACAAGTGCTCCATGGTTTTATAATATTTTTAAAAGGTTTTTATAACATATAATCACAGAACTTTGCAGCGCTCCAGCAGACACACAACAGGGGGCGAATCCCAAGTTCAACAGAGAACGGACTGTGGCTCCCCCTCTGAGCCATATATGGCTCTGAGGGGAGGGAGCAGATTGCTTTTCTGCGCTGAAAATATTTCTAAGTCCCAGAGTGTTCAAAAACTGCACACCCCACCTTTAATGGGCTTATTACAGAGTGATTGGATTTTATGAGAGATGAGGGGAAGGGATCCAGGGCACAGGATGAAGTCTTCGTTTTCTAGATGGTCTCCACTTCACTCTAAACAACTTCATCAAAGCAGCTCAGGGACCTAGAATATAGACAGGTATATGGCAAATGAAGATCAGGGAGGCTGTGGAGCTGAGATCTGATAGTTAACTTTGTTTTTAAATAATGAAAGGAACAGGTTGTATTTTTGAACAAAGTCCACATGAGTTTGTTTAATGGGATTAAGCAGATGAGTTATTGTGGAGAAGAGCTGTTTAGAGTTTCCATGGCAGTTGTTGATGATGTTGGAATAATATATGGACCGTGCTTCTTTAAGAGAATAGGCGTTTCTGATGTTCTCTATATGCCTGTTTATGTACAGAGAGACCGGAAGATTTTACACGTCTCTCAATAGCACATCCAGTTGCTTTCATCCTGCGCGGCTCACCAGTGTACCAGGGGGCTGAACGGGAGAAAGACACCAGTCTTGCTTTCAAGGGAGCATTGAGGTCCAGAAGCTCCTGGAGAGATTGGTTGTAGTATTCCACAGAGTCATTTGCAGATGAAGGAGCAGACCCACGGCTCCGAAAAAAATATCCAAGAAGCAGTTAGATGTAGTCCACAGCATAACTTGAAGAGTAGCACAGGAGAAAATCCAGAAAAGTCCAGACGACAAAAGAGGTTGACAGAGAGAGCAGGTAAGCACAACAATAATTGCAGCTAGTTCTCCAAGCAAAGTTTGTGCTGCGTGCTGGAGTTATAGGTTGACAGCCCAAATTCCGGTTAGAAAGTGCTAACTAAGCTGTCCATATAAGTCCTTGATTGACAAACCACTGAACAAAATAAGTCCAGATACTGTAAATTTCCACTAATATGGGAACAGCAAAATAACTTTTTAGCGCGGAGAAGCGGTGAACATATAACACCAGCGTCCTCTCCCTCTCATGCCCAATCAACCATTGCAATGACCTTTGCCAACACCTTTTTTGTCACAAATCACTCCTGAAACTTTTCTCCATCCACTCAATCCATCTTCCACCTGTTCCATGTTCTCACCACAAATCACAATGTCATCCGCAAACATCATAGTCCATGGGGATTCCTTCCTGACCTCATCTGTTAGTCGGTCCATCACCAGAGCAAACGAGAAGTGGCTCAGAGCCGATCCTTGATGTAACCCCACCTCCACCTTGAAGCTATCTGTCACTCCTACACCACATCTCACCACTGTCCTGCTGTCCTCATACATGTCCTGTACCAGTCTAACATACTTTTCTGCCACTCCAGATTTCCTCATGCAATACCACACCTCTTCTCTTGGTACCCTGTCATATGCTTTTTCTAAATCCACAAACACACAATGGAGTTCTTTCTGACCCTCTCTGTACTTCTCTATCAACATCCTCAAAGCAAAGATGGCATCTGTGGTGCTCTTTCTTGGCATGAAACCATACTGCTGCTCACAGATAGTCACCTCTTGTCTAAGTCTTACTTCCACAACTCTCTCCCAGATCTTCATCGTGTGGCTCATCAACTTAATTCCCCTGTAGTTGCTACAACTCTGTACATCACCCTTGTTCTTAAAAATGGGCACCAGCACACTTCTTCTCCATTCTTCAGGCATTTTCTCACCCTCAAATATTCCAT
Source organism: Garcialebias charrua (assembly GCA_038048925.1). Taxonomy (NCBI): domain Eukaryota; kingdom Metazoa; phylum Chordata; class Actinopteri; order Cyprinodontiformes; family Rivulidae; genus Garcialebias; species Garcialebias charrua. The sequence continues at coordinate 25,035 of JBBPBX010039901.1, read as the reverse complement.
TAAATATTTGAGTCAAAAACCTCACTGCCATCTCTCCAAGACATTTCCAAACCTCCACTGGTATGTCATCAGGTCCTACTGCCTTCCCCTTCTTCATTCTTTTCAGAGCTTTCCGGACTTCACCCTCACTAATCTTTCCCACTTCCTGGTCCACAGTTTCTATGACCTCCACTCTTCTTTCTCTTTCATTCTCTTCATTCATTAGCTCCTCAAAGTAATCCTTCCATCTTCCCATCACACTCTCCTCACTTGTTAGAACATTCCCATTCCCATCTTTAATAAGCCTAACCTGCTGCACATCCTTTCCAGCCTGATCCCTCTGTCTTGCCAATCGGTACAAGTCCTTCTCGCCCTCTTTAGTGTCCAGTCTCCCATACAACTCATTGTACGCCCTCTGCTTTGCCTTAGCTACTTCCCTCTTTGCTCTATGTCCCATCTCCTTATATTCCTGTCTCCTCTCTTCAGTCCTCTCACTGTCATATTTCTTCTTGGCTAATCTCTTTCTTTGAATGGCGTCCTGCACTTCACTATTCCACCACCAGGTTTCCTTATCATCCATTCTCTGTCCAGATGACACACCAAGTACCTTCCTACCTGTCTCTCTAATTACTGTTGCTGTAGTAGCCCAGTCACTTGGAAGCTCTTTCTTACCACCCAGAGCCTTTAACAGCTCGTCTCTGAATTTCTCACAACATTCTTCCTTCTTTAGCTTCCACCATTTGGTCTTCTTCTCTGATTTTACTATTTTTCTCTTCTTCACAACAACAGTCATTCTACACACAACCATCCGATGCTGTCTGGCCACACTCTCCCCTGCCACAACCTTACAGTCTCCAATCTCCCTCAGGTTTCCTCTTCTACACAGAATGTAGTCGACCTGCGTACTCCTTCCTCCACTCTTATAGGTCACTCTATGTTCCTCCCTCTTTTGGAAATAGGTATTGACTATAGCCATTTCCATTCTCTTGGCAAAATCCACCACCATCTGTCCTTCCTGGTTTCTTTCCTTGACACCAAACCTACCCATCACTTCCTCATCCCCTCTGTTTCCTTCACCAACATGTCCATTCAGGTCTGCTCCAATCACCACTCTTTCCTCCCTGGGAATACTCTCTATCACTTCATCCAAATCTTTCCAAAATTTATCTTTCTCCTCCCCATCACATCCAACCTGTGGAGCATAACCACTGACTATGTTTAGCATCAGACCTTCTACTTCTACCTTCAGACACATCACCCTATCTGACACTCTCTTCACCTCTACTACATTCTTTGCCAACTCCTCCTTCAGGACCACCCCTACTCCATTTCTCTTTCTATCCACACCATGGTAAAACAGTTTGAACCCTGCTCCAATGCTGCGAGCCTTGCTGCCCTTCCACTTGGTCTCTTGGACACATAAAACATCTACCTTTCTTCTCTGCATCATGTCAGCCAGCTCTCTACCTTTGCCTGTCATTGTCCCCACATTTAGAGTTGCAACCCTCAGTCCTACATTCTTCACTTTCCTCTTCTCCCTCTGTCTCCTGACATGTTTCCCTCCTCGGGGTCTTCGACTAACAGTAGCACAATTTCCGCCGGCACCCTGTTTGTCAACAGCACCGGTGGCGGTCGTTGTTAACCCGGGCCTCGACCGATCCGGTATGGTTTCACTTTGATGAACTCGCATTATGGTTTTGGCAAAAGTGTTTTACATCGGATGGCATTCCTGACACAACCCTCACCATTTACCCAGGCTTGGGACCGGCACAAGAGATACACTGGCTTGTGCTCCCTAGTGGCTGGTTTAGCAAGGCAGCAAAACTATTTTTTTAAATTCAGCTGATTTGACCATTACGTGCATTTATTAAGGAAAAGTTCAGCTCAGATACACCTTTACTATAATATCAGCAAACAGATATTTTTGTAGGTGTTTATCTCATTAAATTTTAAAGAAATGCAGCGTTTCCGCTTGCTATGCGTCCACGCTTCACTGAACCGAGGCAGCGACACTACCGTTTTTCTTTTTTTTTTATTCAGCTGATTTGACCATTATGTGCATTTATTAAGGAAAAGTTCAGCTCCGACACACCTGTGCTATAATTTTCAGCAAACAAATAATTGTTTTTAAGTGTTAATCTTGTTGAAGTCCTTCCGTGCCATTTGGCAGCCAATCCATTTTTATCAAAACACCGGCCAAGATTTCCGTGCTGTCAGCGGTGACGTGTATCATACGCAACGCGTCAGCGGTGACTCATAATAGATGCGACTTATACGGCGGTGCGATATGTTTATGGATTCTTCACTTTATTGGAAATACAGGGTGTCCCCGACTTACGACAACATCAACTTACGATGTTCCGACTTTACGAAGTTCCGACTTTACGAAGTTATAATTAATAAAAATAAGAAACAAATATACTTTTTTTATGTTCTTAATTTCATGTGTACAGCACTTTGTTGCAGCTGTGTTTGTTTTAAATGGCTTTATAAATAAAGTATTATTATTATCATTATTTTTATTATAATTTTTAATTCCATTTGCGTAGCTTCCGACAGTTTCCGGAAATGCCGCCGTGTCCGCCATTTTAGGGTTAGTTCCAGTCTCGGCAGCTGCCAGCTGGCTTTGGAGGACCGTGTGTCCGAACAGAGGTTGCCTGATATGGATAAATTAGCTGGAAACGCTCGGTGAACTCAGTGGACGTCTCAGGCCCAGAGCAGCAGCCGCTGATCGCTCTGCCGATTGCTCCCACCACGCCGTCCGACACCACCAGCTCATTGGCTGGGCTAACACGTAGCTAATGGAGGAGCTAATGCTAACGCGGGTGGGGACACGGAGCCGACAGGCGGCGGAGAGGCCATCTGCGTCTGGTTGAGCTTGCCTCGATGTCCGCTTGGCAGCCTAAGATGTCGAGGGACACAGAGCTAATGCGGAGAAACGGCAAGCGCAGACACCCTTTTGGATGGGCTAACATGCTAACGAGTGCAGCTAATGGCGGGGGCTAACATCAGCTAACGCGGCTCAGCTTGTTTTGGATGGACGAACACCGTGGAGAAACGGCTTTCAGTAAGTTATTAACTGTTTTTCTGGCTCCAAATGTATGGAGTTAACATCTGGGGTCAGTTCTGGGGACCCTGCTGTTTTCCTTTTACATGCTGCCTTTAGGTCAAATTATTAATCAGTTCAACATTTTTTCATTCATTCAACCTTTATTTAGTCAGGTAAATCTTATTGAGCCTCATAGGCTCATTTACGAAAGCGACCTGCTAAAACTAAAGAACGATGAACAGCAATGGTAGAATTTCCTTAAACAATAAACAATAGAAAAACAAAAGAGAAAAAAATAAAAGAGAGAAATAATATTTTTTTTAACAAAGTATCAAAAAACTAGCAAAAACATTATCAGAGTCAGAGAGTCTTTATTGTCATTTGCACCGCATGTGGTACATGAGATGAAAACGAGATTATGTACACGAGGTCCCAGTTACATCCAACAACAAATGAAAGAGAAAAACAGTAATAACATCTAGAACTAACTAAGAAAAGCATCAACTAGTACTACACTAAGCTTAATATAGTGGGAATAAACAGCAGCACGAACATGAGTTTGTATGAGCAGATGGTCACAGATGAACACAGATGAACACAGCAACAAGAGAAGTCAAGGTCGAGAGCTTCAGATCTTTTTGTAAGATATTCCATGAAGCAGGAGCGGAATAGGAGAAGGCCCTTTTTCCAAGTTCAGTCCTCACTGACGGAACACTGCAGGTAATCATGTCCTGAGAGCGCACACTGTAGCTGCACTCACGCAAAGACATGTAGGAGGAGATGTATGAGGGCAGCAGACCAAGAAGTGATTTAAAGATGAAAATGTACCAGTGGAAGAGTCTGCGTGAGGTTAATGATGTCCAGTTAACCAGTGAATACAGGGTGCAGTGGTGGGTACGATAATCACAGCCAGTTATGAATCTTAGTGCACCATGATAGACAACATCCAACATCCGCAGGGTGCTTGTAGGAGCATTCATGTAGAGAATGTCACCGTAATCAATGGAGGGAAGGAAAGTCACAGATACAAGGCGTTTCCTAGCATTCAGTGTTAGACATGATTTATTTCTGAAAAAGAAACCCAGTTTAACTTTCAGTTTCTTCACTAGGTTTTCCACGTGGAGTTTAAAAGAGAGATGTGAATCGACCAGTATACCCAGATATTTATAGGAATCAACAAACTCAATAGGGACACCATTTGAAGATAAAATCAGAGGAGGATCTGCTGGAACCGCCTTCCTATTTGAAAAAAACATCCCTTTTGTTTTATCAGCATTTAGGACAAGTTTGAGACGGAACAAATCTGACTGGATGATGTCAAAAGCGGATTGCAGTACAGGTAACCCCCGACCTACGACCCCATCGACCTGCGAACCACGGGACCTACGAACATATCATATTTAATAAAAATATGAATTAAAAAAAAAAAATTTTTTTTTTTTTTTTTTTTGTGTTTAAATGTTCTTAATTTCATGTGTACATCACTTTGTTGCAGCTCTGGTTGTTTTAAAGGCTTTATAAATAATAATTATGATAAAAAAGATCATTTCTGATCATTTTTGAGCAATTTTTGAGCAATTTTGGGCAACAGGAAGTAGGTCTTCAGTTTACACGGTCACAAATTAATGTAGAACACCGGACGCTATTTTAGGTTCAGTCACTGGGGTCTCCGGTCACAAATTAATGTAGAACACCGGACGCCATCTTAGGTTAGCTGCCGAGAGCTGGACGAAGACTGGTGACCAGGATGGCTTCATATGGATTAATTACTAGCTGGAAACGTCTCTGTGAACTTTGTGGATGTCTCAAGCAGCAGCGGATTTATCGCCGATCGTGCCAGGCCGCCGTGCGAACACCTCCGGCCGGCCTGGCTACACCTCCGGCCTGGCTCTGGCCTGGCTAGCTCCAGAAGCTAACACGGGAGCTAACACGGTAGCCGGCCGAAGACTGGTGACCAGGATGGCTTCATATGGATTAATTACGAGCTGGAAACGTCTCTGTGAACTTTGTGGATGTCTAAGGCAGCAGCAGAAGCTGCAGATTGATCGCGCCGCCGCTCCAACACCAGCTCATGGCTTGGCTAGCAGAAGCTAGCCAGCTAGCTAACACAGGTCTGGAGCGGCTGCGGTGGTTCACTGGCCGGCCGGCGGGGCTGCTAGGCCCGACAACAATCAACGCATGGCAACCTAAGATGTCGGCTTTGACCATCTCAAAGTAAGAAAATATATTTTTATTTATTCTGTAAATGTGAATAGCAATGTTTAACATTACAGTACACTACTTTACATGCTTAAATGTGTGCGCGCGCTCCGTTAGCATGATAAATAAAGGTTGAATGAATGAATGAATGAATAATTTTTTTTTTTAAATATAATTTTCACCCCCTACCTACGAACGGATCGAGCTGCGAACGGTTCTTAGGTCCCAAACTCGTACGTAGGTCGGGGGTTCCCTGTAACTGAAAGCCTTAGCTACTGTTTTAGCTCGGCAGTAAACAACTGTATCATCAGCATAGAAATGTAAGGATGCATCAGGGATGCAGTGACCTACATTAGCTATGTAGATTGTAAAGAGAGTTGGTCCTAAAACTGAGCCTTGTGGTACACCATTTTTAACTGTTAAATAGCTGGAAGAAGTACCGTTATGTTGAACACATTGCCTCCGATTGGAAAGATAGTTAGAAAACCAACCGATGGTGTGATCAGAGAAACCGATTTCTGAGAGCTTATGACACAGGATGTTATGATCCACAGTGTCAAAAGCTTTAGACAGGTCTAAGAAAAGTGCAGCACAATAGTCCTTAGCATCCAATGCTTCAACAACATCATTCAGAACCTTCAGAGAAGCAGTTGTTGTGCTGTGTTTTTTCCTGAAACCAGATTGATGAAGAGGTAAGATGTTAAATGAGTCCAGATAATTTTTGATCTGAGAGTTTATCAGTTTTTCTAGAACCTTGGCTAAGATGCAGAGTTTAGAGATCGGTCGATAATTGTTCAGTGAGGTGGGGTCACCTCCCTTCAGCAAAGGAAGAACAAAGGCTGTTTTCCAAGCATCCGGAATGGTGTTTTGGCTTATGGACAGATTAAAGATGTGGGTCACAGGGACTGTGATGATATGAGCAGCCAGCCTTAAGAAATAAGGTGGAAGTTCATCTGGACCTGCAGATTTTTTAGGATCAAGATCATTTAACAGTTTATTTACCTCACTGACTGAGAACGGAGAAAAAGAGAAGGTGTGATTAACAGATGGTTGACTTGTAGGAGGGATTTGATTTGTAGAAGTTTGATTATTAGATAAAGTGGCTGATTTTCCGTTTGTAACTGTGTCAAATAATGAACTAGAAGCAACAAAATGTTTATTGAAACAGTTCAGGATCTCGTGCTTATTTGACACAGGAACAGAGTCAACAAGAAATTGTGATGGGAGGTCAGATGATTGGGGGGTGCCTGAGAGAGATTTAATGGTTTTCCAGAATTTTTTAGGATCGTTTAGATTTTTGGAGGTCTGAGATAAGAAGTAGTTACGTTTTGCGGCTTTGATGGCAGTTGTGCATTTATTCCTTAGCTGCCGAAATTTCAACCAATCAGTGTCTGAGTGTGATTTTCTTGCTGCGGCCCAAAGATGATCTCTCCAGTGCAGGAGATCAGCTAGTTCAGGAGTAAACCAGGGGCTGTCACGGCCCTTTATCCTGAACTGCCGGAAAGGAGCGTGTTTGTTTACAAAGTAAATGAAACTATCATGAAAATAGTTCCAAGCGGTGTTCACGTCATTGATTTGTAGGATACGTTGCCAGTCAAAGTGGGATAGATCCCAAAGGAATGACTGTTCACTGAAACGTTTCAAATCCCTTTTTTTTTTTTATTGACATTTATAAATATATTTAACATAATTAACATTTAACACTTCAATTATTTGTAAATTATCTATTTATAAATGTCTTTAACAATAGAAAGAAACAAAAAATAATAAATAAATCAAAACTAATAAAAAATAAAAAACAAACAAAGAAAACAAAACAAATCAAAATAAAATAAAAAACCTTAATATAAAAGGATTGAAAGTGTTTTTTTGTTACAATCATTCAGAAATTACTAGGTCTATATCTGGTCTACATGATTTTATATAATAATAATAATAATAATAATAATTAATTCAATTTATAACGCACTTTTCATTACTGAAAATCTCAAAGTGCTACACATATATTGAATGCTACACACATTCATAAACCGGTGGCGGCAGACTACCATGCAAGGTGCTTTCCAGTCCTACCGGGAGCAACTCAGGGTTAAGTGTCTTGCCCAAGGACACAACGACACATGGTGCGGGTTCCGGGAGTCGAACCGCCAACTTTCCGATCGGGAGACGACTGCCCTTACCACTACGCCACGGCCGCCCCATATAAACCATCCATTTCTTCCAGCATAGAATAAATCGGTCCTTTTCATCGTTTATTTCTGCAGTTATTCTCTCCATCCTATAAATTATAAATTGAATTAATTATTATTATTATTATTATCCTGTATATGTCCATTGTAATGTCCATCCATATGTTCATTGTTGGGCTCTCCAGTGAAAGCCAATGTTTCGTGATGGCTTTTTTGCACGCCACTAATAAAATATTAATTAGGTATTTGTCCATCTTTGAGCATCCTTCAGGCATGAGTCCAAAAAACAAAACTTTACTTTCTAAAGGCAGTTGACATCCAATAATATCTTGTATTGCTTTATGTATCTCCCTCCAATAGGTTCTAATTACTTGACAGTCCCAAAAAATATGATAATGATTTCCAATGTTATTTCCACAATTTCTCCAACAAGCTGGAGAATTACCTTTTTTTTTTCTCCAAAATATTTTTATTGAGATTTTCCACAAAGAAAAAAATTAATAAATAAAAAAAATAAAAAAAATAAAGTAAAATAAAAATAAGTAATTAAAAATAAAAGTACAGACATAAAAAACAAACAAAAAAAAAAATAGCTTCTCAAATTTCAGCCAGAGTAGATATAATTATACAGTACACGTCTATTGAACATGGCACACCGCAGGTACCAAAAAGAAAATCAAAATTCAAACAAACCTTCTGATATATCTAAGTCCTTAATAAAATTAATGAAAGGACCCCAAATTTCCTCATACAGATACTGTTTGGATTTCCTAATATATGTTATTCTTTCTAACGGCAAATTGGACGCCATCTGCTTTAACCACTGCGTGGCACTAGGTCTACTGACATTTTTCCATGCCAAAGCTATACATTTTTTTGCAGATAATGAGCTTATATCTATGAAAGTACGTTCCGCTTTACTAAAGTTATGCTTCTCGGGGTATAAAGCTAACAGGAACAATTTAGGATCTAATGGGATTTGCTTTAAAATAACTTTTTCAATTATGTCTTTCACCTCTGTCCAAAGTGCATTAATTTGTCTACATTCCCACATGCAATGAATTAAAGTCCCTTTTGAATTGCATTTTACGCAAAGATCTGGGATGTTATTATTGTATTTATTTAACTGCACAGGTGTAATATAAACACGCATTAGCCATTTAAATTGTAGAATTCTGAGACGGCTGTTTATGGACATTGTGTGGGTTTTAATGCAAGCCTTTTCCCATTCCTGTTCACTGATATTTAATGATAGGTCCATATTCCATTTTATAAGCCTATTATTTGAGTTCTCTAACGAGTTAGAAATCAGCACATTATAAAAGTCTGAGATAATGCCCTTTCTTGATTTGTTCCGAATCATTAATTTTTCAAGCATTGTAAGGGGGGGCTTGTTAAGGTCACTGTAGTTTGTTTTGACAAAACTTCTTAATTGAAGAAATTTAAAATAATGCTTTTTATCTAACTTGAACTTGGTCTGTAATTCTCCAAATGATAAAAATGTATCCGAGTTTGATGGGTAAAGATCACCAATACTTTTTAAACCTTGCAATGCCCAAAGCTTAAATGTTCCATCTGCCCTACCTGGAGCAAACAGCTGATTACCCCATATTGGGCTAAATTGGGACATGCTGTTTGGTTCTGCTACATATTTTCTAACGTCCTGCCAAATTCTAATCATATTTTTCAAAATAGGGTTTGTAGTATGTTTCTGTAGCTTCTTTAGAGTATCTGAGTATAAAAATAATGGAAGAGCTAAATTTAAATTATAAGACTCCATTTCTACCCAGTGAGGATTATCTTTATCTGCAAAATAGAACATAATAGTCCTTAATTGTGTTGCCCAATAGTAAAATTTAAAATTGGGGCATTTTAACCCCCCTCTGTCAAATGGTAAATAAAGCAAAGAGAGGCGTATTCTAGATTTTCCTTTGTTCCACAAAAAGTTCAAAATGTTTTTTTTTAACCAATTGAATAATTCAGGTGGAGGCGGGAGGGGAATGCTTTGAAAGAGGTATAATAGTTTTGGTAGTATACTCATTTTCAGAACATTAACTCTTCCCAATATGGATATAGGTAGGTTGATCCAGTTGTCAAATGAGGCAGTTATTGTTTTCATTAGATGTTCGTAGTTAGATTTGACAACCTGTTGGAGTTCCGGGAAGATCTGAATACCTAGATATTCAAAATGATCCACTACTTTAAATTGCTTAACCTCACTGATGGGATTAGTTCTTTCACCTTCATTTAACACCAGGATAGAAGATTTTGTATAGTTTACTCTGTAACCTGAGACTCTCCCAAATGCCTGAATCACTTCCATCACTGCCGGAATTGACTTTTTTAGATCTGTTAGAAATAAAATTACATCATCCGCAAATAAAGAGATTCTGTGTTCTGTGGGGCCCACTGTGATCCCAGGGATCTGTGAATGTAAACGAATAGCTGCTGCCAATGGTTCAATTGCCAAAGTGAATAACAAGGGAGAAAGAGGGCATCCCTGGCGACAACCTTTCTTGATTTGAATCGCCTTTGAAAATATTTTGTTTGACATTATCTCTGCAGTTGGATTATTATATAATATTTTAACCCATTTAATAAAGTTACCTCCACAACCAAACCTTTCCAATATGCTAAAAAGATAGGGCCATTCGACCCTATCAAAAGCCTTTTCGGCGTCCAAAGAGAGAAGAGCTGTATCTTTAGTGTTCTTTTTTGGCCAAATAATATTCAGAACCCTTCTAATATTGTGATATCCTTGCCTCCCAACTATAAAACCATTTTGATCCTTATTTATTATGTCTGGTAGGATTCTTTGCAACCTTTTTGCCAATAATTTACAGATAATTTTGAGGTCTGAGTTAAGTAGACTAATAGGTCTCAGGTTTTCACACTTATTATGAGGTTTACCTGGTTTTGGCAGCAGAATGATGAGCGCCTGATTCAAGGAGAGAGGCAAGCTGCCATTTTTAAATGACTCCATAAACATATCCAGAAGAGGTGACAGCAATTTATCTTTAAATTTTTTATAAAGGTCAATGGGGATACCATCAGGTCCTGCTTGCTTACCGGATTTCATTCCATTAATGGCCTGTGCTAGTTCCTCTTTATTTATTTCTATATTTAAGTCAGCTCTACTGTCATCTGCAATGACAGGAATATGTATCCCATTCAAAAACTTATCAAATTCTATTTGGTCTAAATTTCCTTGAGTATCATATAATTTCTGATAATAATCTTTAAAGGCATTATTGATATCCCTTGGGTCTATTAAAGTTTTATCTTGTATTATAATTGATGTGATCGAGGTTGTTGCTTCAAGTTTTTTAATTTGCCAAGCTAGAAGTTTTCCAGCTTTATCCCCCTGCTCGTAAAAGTTTTGTTTTAATCTTAAGAGACTGGATGCAGCTCTGAAACTAGACTGTTTATCATATTCTGCTCTTAAGAGCAACAGTTGTTTTTTCAGCTCAGTATCATTTGTTTGAAAAACCCTCTCCTGAATGTCCTTTATTTTGTTTTCTAGATGTTGCCTTTTAGTCTTGGCTTCCTTGGACTTTTTGCCTGTAAAGCTAATAATATGTCCTCTAATAAATGCTTTAAAGGCATCCCATCTGATGCAAGCTGTTGTCTGATTTGTGTTCAACTGAAAGAACTCATCAATTTGTAGCCCAATATATTTAACAAAATCTTCATCCTGCAGCCATTTATGCTGAAAACGCCATCTAGGGGGGTCCCTGGTTAAATTCTCATCACGGTAGCTAAGACAGCACGGGGCATGGTCTGAGATCACAATGCTGTCATACTTACAAAATCTTCATCCTGCAGCCATTTATGCTGAAAACGCCATCTAGGGGGGTCCCTGGTTAAATTCTCATCACGGTAGCTAAGACAGCACGGGGCATGGTCTGAGATCACAATGCTGTCATACTTACAGTTTTGAATTTTAGATAATAATTCTGACGAAATTAAAAAATAATCTATTCGCGAGTATGTCTGAAATGTTGATGAATAGCATGAGTATGCTCTAGTTTGATGATGGAGTTCCCTAAAGATGTCAACCAGTTTAAGAACTTTCATAAACATATGTATAGTTGTTCTGCAGTTATTATGTGTTAAATCTGATCCTGTGGATCTATCTATTTCTGGAATAAGTGTGCAATTAAAATCCCCTGCGATCACAAACTGCCCTTGCATCGATGAAAGTGAAAGGAACAAATCCTGAAAGAACCCTGAGTCATTTGTGTTAGGACCGTAAACATTAACCAGGTTAAGTTTTTCTGATAGTAAAGAGCCCTGAACTATTAAATATCTACCTTTCTTATCCTTGATAACATTGTTTACAAGAAATGGGACAGATTCATGAATAAGAGTCATAACTCCTCTTGCTTGAGAAGAAAATGCTGAAGTGAATACACCACCGCGCCACCTCCTCCTGACCCGCCCCTCGTCCTCTTCCATAAGATGTGTCTCCTGTAGAAATACTATTTTGGAGTCCAAATCATGCAACTTATTAATGACTTGTTTAACCTTCTTTAAACGTTGTAAACCCCTGCAGTTCCATGTGACCATTTTAAGATTTAGAGCTTGTGACATGTAAGACTTATCGGATTACCAAAAAAATATATATAATACAAAAAAATAATAATAATAATTACACCGTAAGGGCATAAACATCTGAGAAGCTTAAACAACAAATCAAAACACACAACATATCCCCTAAACCTAAACTCCCACCCCAAATCCCTCCTCCGAGGATCTCCCTCCCCCCTCAGTACACCTCCTGTTAACGCGTGTGACCGACCCACACACAGTGAGGAGCAGTCTAACCACTCCATATCCGTTCTTTCTTCATCGGTGCTGTTCGCTATTTATAACTGAAATTTAACCTTCCACTTTACTTACAGTATGTGTTCACAGGTTTGAACTTATTAATGTGCACATCAACATGGTGTGTGCTCACTCCCTTTTACCATGCCTAAATAAAACTATATATGCTTAATAGTCCACTACTGTTTCAATAACAATAAAACAAAACAATAAAGGCGTCCTAAATATACATAATAGTCCACTGCTATTTCAATAACAATAAGACATTACAAAAATGCGCCCTAAATAGGCTTATTAGTCCACTGTTATTTCAATAACAATAAAACATTACAAAAAATGCGCCCTAAATAGGCTTATTAGTCCACTGTTATTTCAATAACAATAAAACATTACAAAAAATGCGCCCTAAATAGGCTTATTAGTCCACTGCTATTTCAATAGCAATAAAACATAACAAAAAATGTGCCTAAATAGGCTTATTAGTTCACTGCTATTTCAATAACAATAAAACATAACAAAAAATGTGCCCTAAATAGGCTTATTAGTCCACTGCTATTTCAATAATAATAAAACATAACAAAAAATGTGCCCTAAATAGGCTTATTAGTCCACTGCTATTTCAATAATAATAAAACATAACAAAAAATGTGCCCTAAATAGGCTTATTAGTCCACTGCTATTTCAATAACAATAAAACATAACAAAAAATGTGCCCTAAATAGGCTTATTAGTCCACTGCTATTTCAATAACAATAAAACATAACAAAAAATGTGCCCTAAATAGGCTTATTAGTCCACTGCTATTTCAATAACAATAAAACATAACAAAAAATGTGCCCTAAATAGGCTTATTAGTCCACTGTTATTTCAATAACAATAAAACATAACAAAAAAGGTGCCATCAAAGTTTTACACTGTCTCAAACTCTTGATTTATGAAACTAGTATTTGGATGTTCAGCTCACTGTTACCTCCTCGTCAGATTACTTCTGGATCTTCTTCAGGAACTCACGTGCAGCCGCCGCTGTTTTAAACACATGAGTCCGGTCCTCATAAGTCACCAGCAGCTTGGCTGGGTGAGCCACCCCATGGCGCAGTCCCAGTTTGCGCAGCTCCGTGCGTATTGGGTCGAACTGCTTCCGAACCTGAAGCAAACTCGCCGCCACATCTGGGTAAAACCGCACTTGTTGATCCTGGTAACGGATGTCTGCTTTAGCCCTTGATGCTACAGCAACAAGCTGTTTATCCTTGTAACTGAGGAATGTCATTATTAATTGTGCGGGGCGCTGCGGTGCTGTCCCTCCTGGGTCCGAGTCGATGCGCTCGCTCCACCACCACCGCTCCAACACCGAGGGTCTCCGGCAGCCACTTCTCCAGGAACTCACACGGGTTCTGTCCTTCAGCTCCCTCCGGTAAGTTGACCAGCCTCAGGTTATTTTGTCTCGATCTTGCCTCCAGATCCATAACTTTATGTTCCAAGTCTTTCTTCTTGGACTCTAATGTTTCCACTTTAGCTCGCATTGTTGCTATCTCGCTCTCTGCGTCAGAAATGCGTGTTTCTGTTTCTGCGACTCGCTGAGTACAATCACTTATTTCTTTCCTCATGCTGTCGATAGAGCCCAGGACTTCATCAAATCTGGAGGAGAACTCCTTCTGCATTGAGTTAACAACAGACAGTATTTCATCCACCTTGCTGCTTTGAGACTTCGAGGTCTCCTCTCTGTCTGTGGCAGCCATCGGAGCTGAGCTTAAGCTAGCATTAGCATTAGCTTTCTGCGTGTCCCCTCGAAGATTATAGTCCGTTAGCTTCTTTTGTTTCTCTTTTCCACTATCTTCTTGAGCCGCTTTTGCTGGCATTATTCCGACCTCCTGCGTTCACTGGCCGTTTGGTACGTTTTGAAAGGAATGGTTTTTAGAGATATATTTGGCAGGAACTGCAGAGTGATGAAAGACACGTCTACTCACATGGCCGCCATAACCGGAAGTCCGAGAATTACCAAAAATCCCACTATAAAGGAGAATTACCTTTATAGTGGGATTTTTGGTAGGGTGTAATGAAATATCTTATCAAACTTTTCCACCCAAATTCCCTCCATCTCAATGAGCTGCTACATTTCCACTGATACTCCTAAATTGTTCTCCACTCTTCCTCTGTTATATGTATTTCTCCCTCCATTTCCCATTTTGTTTTGACATATAACGTTGAATGTGCTTTCATATTTACAAGTCCTTTGTAAAGACCTGAGATAATGCCTCTCTGTTTGTTTGAGTCATATGCCTCTTTAAACTGGCCCAACAGCGGTTTGCTCAATTCTGATATTTTTTTAATTTTATCATTGACAAAATGTCTTACCTGTAGATAACGAAAAAAATCATGTGCTTCTAACAAGTATTTTTCCTTAATCCATTCAAAACTTTGTAGTGTGTTGTCTTTTATCATCTTACACACAGCTGTTAATCCTTTCTGTGTCCATTCCTTGAATCTATTGTCCAATTTATTTGGAGTAAATTGTGTATCATATGCACACCACTTTAAGATTACTAGATCATCTTCTAATTTGTATGTTGTTATTACATTTTTCCACGTTTTCAGAGTCAGCTTGATCCAAGGGTTATCTATATTTTTTATAGCATTTTGTAGGTCACTGTCTGCTATGAGTGCTTGTAAGGGGGTGGAGGTCAGGGCCTCTTCGATGTTCTTCCATTGAGCTTTATATGAAGGATTGCACCAACAGATCATAGGCCTCAGCTGTGCTGCCCAGTAGTAATCTCTAAGGGAAGGAAGGCCCCATCCCCCTTTATCTTTTGCCAATTGTAATGTTTTTAATCTAATCCTGGGTCTTTTTCCTTGCCATATGTATCTAGACAGGATTTTGTCCCATTCATTAAATTGTGATTGGTTTATTTCAATTGGTAGAGTCTGGAATAAATACAATAACTTTGGCAAAATACTCATTTTAATTGAGTCTATTCTTGAGCTGAAACTTAAATATGGGGTAAGATTCCATCTAGCTATATCATCTTTAATTTTATTTTGTATTGGTGAGTAATTATGTTTTACTAGATCTGTTAGGTCCTTTGGAATTATTATTCCTAGGTATTTAATATAGTCTGTTTGCCATGATAGATCATATTTTTTCTTGATTTCTTCTGGAGGACTGTAATTGTATTTAAGTAGTCGAGTTTTCAAACGAAGATGAAGTGGCTGATTTTCCGTTTGTAACTGTGTCAAATAATGAACTAGAAGCAACAAAATGTTTATTGAAACAGTTCAGGATCTCATGCTTATTTGACACAGGAACAGAGTCAACAAGAAATTGTGATGGGAGGTCAGATGATTGGGGGGTGCCTGAGAGAGATTTAATGGTTTTCCAGAATTTTTTTGGATCGTTTAGATTTTTGGAGGTCTGAGATAAGAAGTAGTTACGTTTTGCGGCTTTGATGGCAGTTGTGCATTTATTCCTTAGCTGCCGAAATTTCAACCAATCAGTGTCTGAGTGTGATTTTCTTGCTGTGGCCCAGTGCAGGAGATCAGCTAGTTCAGGAGTAAACCAGGGGCTGTCACGGCCCTTTATCCTGAACTGCCGGAAAGGAGCGTGTTTGTTTACAAAGTAAATGAAACTATCATGAAAATAGTTCCAAGCGGTGTTCACGTCATTGATTTGTAGGATACGTTGCCAATCAAAGTGGGATAGATCCCAAAGGAATGACTGTTCACTGAAACGTTTCAAATCCCTTTTTTGAATTATTCTGGGCTTAGCAGGTGGAAGTTTAGTAGATCTAAGAGCTGCTATTACGGAATGATCACTCAAAACGTTAGCAAATACACCTATACCAGGAAATTTGTGAGGTGCATTTGTGAAAAACAGATCTAAGGTGGAAGATTTTTCGGGACATTTTATGTTTGGTCTGGTGGGAGAATCGATAAGTTGTGTTAGATTGAGAGATAGGCAACATTCCTTGAATTTATCACAGAGGGGGGTCGACTTATTCCAATCAATGTTGAAATCTCCTGCCATAACAATCTCATTGTGTTTTAAATTTCCTATGAATTCAGTCAGGGAGGATAGAGCTTCAGGTGTTGCGGAGGGGGGACGATAACAACCTACAACAGTTAAGGGCTGACCTCCTTTCAAACTGATGTTCACAGCTAAAGCCTCAAACTGGTTTGCGATTGTTTTTTTAGATGCAATCCTGGCAGCCAAAGAGTCTCTGATGTAAATAGCGACTCCACCTCCCTTTTTATTACGATCACAACGATAGATCTTAAATTCATTGATTGCCAGGTCATTTTTCAAAACAGAATTGTTGAGCCAAGTTTCAGAGATAACGATCACATCTGCCCCAGAAGAAGCTGATTAGGATTTTCAATTCATCAAGTTTTTTTAGAAGGCTACGAGCGTTTACATGCAGAAAACGGAGACCTGAAATATTTTAAACTCATTAGGTGTACAGTAGTTAGTGATTGGCCCTGGGTTGGGCTGAATCCCTGATAGGGCTGAACAATTAATTGCATTTGCAATAATATCGCAATATGATAAAATGAGATTTTCTAATCGCGAAGGCTGCAATTTGACTGGTCACGTGACACAAATCTTTTATCAACACTTACAAATAAAACACCACAAAGACATTTACGATGGTTGCATGTCTAGAATGACAACAACCAGTGCTTCAACGTCAAGTAAGGAAAGCATCAGCCGACAGGGATCACTGACTGAACTGTTTGAACTTTAAACGGTATTTTTTTGTATCTAATTTTTTATATTTATTTATTAACTGTCATGTGAAGTTCAGACAGTAGTTAGGAAGTTCACTTAACCTGTTTACTATTATGTTTATGAAACAAGAAAAAATAGAAATGGTGAAAAGAAAAAGCATAGATTTGTTTGCTTTATTGTAATCTTTGCTTTAAATAAATCTGACATTGTTTATTATAAAACAGATTGATTTATTGCTTCTGTTTGTTGAAAAATACTTGAAGATATTAAAAAATAATCGCATTTTAAATCGCAATTGCAATTTATGGAAAAAAATTGCAATTAGATTATTTTCCAAAATCGTTCAGCCCTAATCCCTGAGATCAATAACAACATTAATATCAGACATTTACTTGACCTCTTTGTCACTGATGTGTAATTACAGGAGTTAACAGTGTGACATTTTGCCCCCATAATTGAACCATGAGAAACATTAATGAAGACACGATCATTCAGAACCCAAAAACAATGAAAGTCGCAGTGATGGGCAGATCCAGATGTGTTGATAAGATTCAATGATTCCAGGTAGTCTGAGAACTGAAAATAAGGACAGTAATATGAATGATGCAGAAAAGACTCAGACCATAAGGCATCACAAATTAAATGGGCAAACAAATCCGTTGTGGAGGACCAACTGTAGCTTGTATTGTCCCAACTGTAGTTTGCATTGGGCTGAGGAGGGCACCAGCCCCCCTGTGAAGATGAATTAATGCGGCCATGGTCCGTTGGGTCCAGAATCAGCAGGTAGAAACAGATAATTTGCAACAAATAGATTGCGCTGCCAGGAAGACCTGAAATTGAATACATGATCCCAGCCTGTTTCAGGTCAGCAGGGAGCAACAGCGTGATCAGGGAGGATGGTGACGTCACTGGTCCGATTCATCTGCTGCTCCGTGCTCCTGCGCTCGGTGACGTCACTGGTCTGGTCCAGCTGCTGCTCCTGTGCTCCTGGTTTCTGTGACGTCACTGGTCTGGTCCAGCTGCTGCTCCGTGCTCCTGCGCTCGGTGACGTCACTGGTCTGGTCCAGCTGCTGCTCGGTGATTCTGTGCTCCGCACCACGTGAGGCCACCTCCATTTAAAAACAGCGAGGCTGAGATCCGGTTCAGTTCTGCTCACCCAGCTGCTCCAATCAGATCAGCTGCACTTCAAAGCAGCCGCGCGTCCCTCCAGCTGAGCACAGCGCGCGCGATTCCCACCGCGTTCCCACGGAGTGAACAGTCCTCCTCTTTTGGGTAACGGCTCTTTAACGGAAATGAGGCTCTTTAAAGTTATCTGCAGCAGGTTAGAATGTTTGTTGTTGAGCTCACAACAACAAATGAGGCTCTTTAAAGAGTTATCTACAGAGGTAAGATGTTCGTTATTATTGCTGCTCCCCTCTTCAGCCTTCCGCCTCTTCAGCCTGAAAAAGCCACCGCCAGAAAAAAACACAGCAAGTCTTACCAGAGGGGCTGAAGCCTAACTGAACCTCTCAGCTGTCTTTCAAACATCCGCACGTCCCTCAGATGAACGCGCGTGTGAGCGGAGTGCGCACAGAGCAGAGAGAGCGCAGCTCCAGTCGGGTTACAGCTGCAAGCACACGTGCGCAGAGGGGCTCAGGTTCCACGGAGGTGAAACAGACTTAATGTGGACTTAATGTAGGTGATGTCCCCACAGCCAGTTCGGTTTGGTTTTGGTCCAGTCAAAAACACCTCCCCCACGCTCACGAACCAGGTACGCTTATCTTCCCCCCACGCCACGAGGTCAACAAAGGCAGAAAAAATCAGCAAAGTAAAAAACTTCCCTGCTAATCTTGCTGAAACCAGGAGAAACCACAGGAGAACCGCAGATCCAGATGTTTCACCAGATGGGACGTTCAAACGGGGTCCTGTGAGTCAGTGAGAGTGGCAGAAGAAACACCGGGTCTTCGTGGGCGGCTCTCCGGCTTTAGGGCTCACCTGGCCAGACAAGAATGACCGATGGGGTGAAGCTTTCTTTTCACTGTTATGCCGACGATACACAGCTTTACATCAGGACTGGAGCATCCTCATCTTCCCCATTGTCATCTCCATCTTCACTCACTGCCCTCTCTGCCTGCCTGGAGGCAATAAGGGCATGGATGAATCAGAACTTTCTTCAATTAAACTGCTCCAAGACTGAGGCCATACTGATTGGCACCCCTCACCAGGTACAAACATCTCCTATAACAAGACTTTCCTTTTCTGGACAAGACATCCCCCTCTCCACCTCTGTTACTAATCTTGGAATAAAAATGGACTCCAATCTTACATTTGAAAATCACATTAAGCTTCTGTTTAAAACTTGCTTCTTCCATCTTCGAAACATCTCCAGACTTCGCCCATCCCTAACTTTTTCCGATGCTGAGAAGCTCGTCCATGCTTTTGTCTCCTCCAGGCTCGACTACTGCAACTCCCTGTTTATTGGAATCCCTGGTAAATACCTTCAGAAGCTTCAATATATTCAAAACAGTGCAGCAAGGATTTTGTTGAGAGTTCGTAAATTTGAACATATTACACCCATTCTCCATAACCTCCATTGGCTTCCTGTCACCTACAGAATTCAGTACAAAACTGCTCTCATTACACATCAATGCTTACACGGAACTTCACCTGACTATCTAAAGGACATTCTTGTTCCATATTCATCCACCCGGTCTCTGCGGTCACAGAACAGTAATCTCCTTCACATTCCGAGAACCAAATTAAGGACCATGGGAGACCGGGCTTTCAGTGTGGCTGCCCCCCGCCTGTGGAACTCTCTTCCTGACTGCCTGAGAGCCCCACAGTCACTGGTTGACTTTAAGAGCGGCTTGAAGACCTTTCTTTTCAACCGAGCATACTCTGCCTCCTCATGATTCTATCTTTGATCTTAGTTGATACTGTTATTGATTTTACTTGTTTTATTACTTGTTTTATTGACATTTAATCTGTTGCACTTTGTAGCACTTTGAGATTTTCATTAATGAAAAGTGCGTTATAAATTAAATTCATTATTATTATTTATTATTAACATGCTAACAGTCCTTCCTGTAAACAGTTTGGACCGCGTGGAGCAGCACGAAGTTGCAGAGCTCGGACGTTGCAAGGAGCTAACATGCAAACAGACGAGACAAGCTTGACCAGCTCAAAGTAAGAAATTATATTTTTATTTTTTAGCCCTGGACTGTATGTGTTTTTTGAGAATTATGTAGCTGTGTTAGGATAGGCGAAGTGCTTGTTAACTTGGTAATTGTTCATTACCGTACATGTACATGTGTCAGTGGCGGCTCATGTGGTATATACAGGTGGTCCCCGACCTACGAATTTTCGAGTTACGAATGATACGTAGGAACGGAACTCGTTCGTAAGTTGGGGACTACCTGTAATTGGACTGATGCGTCTTATAGGGCGGTGCGACGTGTACAGCGGAAAATACGGTACTGTTAGTGAGCGATTTTCCCCACCGCTGGAGATATTCAATGCAACTAGATCTGTGCTTTAGAAAATGTGGACAAGTTGGTCTTTTTGGTCTAAAACTTAAAACTTGATAAGTTAGATTGTAAACAGTCAGTTGCTGCTTATTGTGTCATGGTCAGCGGCCCCCGTTGACCCACCTCCCGTTGGCCCTGCCTTCACACTCCCTCCCTCCTGTTATTGTTTTCAGCCCCTCTTGTCATAGTTTCTCTTCCCCTGCTTTGTAATGCCTATCACTCATCCTCCAGCTCAAGCCTGCTCCCTTCACTCCATGCCACGCCTCCCTTTTCTCACAGCAATCAGCCATGATTCTACTCACCTGTTTCAGCCATCTAGTTCATCTGCTCTGCACCCTTTAAAAGCTCCATATTCACTCTCCACCAGCGCTGAATTATTAGACCTCATATTTCATGATATCCAGCCATCATAGTGTTCCTGTTTCATGCCACAAACTGGATTACCTTGCTTAGTTTTGACCTCACGCCTGCACTATGGATTCTTTGTCTTGCCTGCCCCTTTGGATTTGACTGCATATCAGACCACGGTATACGACTCTTGCTCTCCCTTGACTACGCTTTTGGATCACGACTCGGCCCTGTTCTCGCTTCTCTGCTTCCCCGTGTTTGACCTCCGCTATGACCATTGGACCACGTCTCTGGATTTCACCTGCCACATACAGACTGAGTTTAGTGACTTTTACTATATCACAGTATCCCCTCATCCTCGCCACAGTCACTAACCTCTTTGGACTCCCACCTGGACCCTGACCCTTCTCTCCAGCTACCAGCAGTAAATTAATAAAAACTGTTCTTGTTTTTTGCACTCCTGTCTGTGTCTGGCTGTCTTTAGTGTTGGTGTAAAAACCCATTTGTGACATATTGTTCTGGTTCTGACTGTTAAAGACCGTGTAAAGTGAATTTCAACATTTTCTTCAATAAACATAAATGTCATAATTGTAATCTTGTAAATGAGTAAAAAGTCTCAAAATTGTAGCTCAATTAATTTTGGAGTTATAGAGCAAACTGTGTATAAACATATTTCTATTTCAGGATTTTTTAGGCGTGTTTTAAATGTGACCGCGTTTCGTCACGCGGTCCTCATTAGTATAGCCCCACCCCCTGCAGCTCCAGCCGTATAAATTCGCCTCGGTGGAGCCGTTCACTCGCGAATCGCAGATAGCATCAGATAGCAATAGCATAGATATTTTGTTCATTGTTAGCTAGCTAATCAATTATGCCTCGTTCGTGCATCTTCCCTGGATGTCGCAATGGTCAGGGCACCCGTACAAATCATAACATGTTTTTATACCGCGTGGTTTTATACCGAGTATCTGTAATGCCTGGATAGGTCAATGGATAAAGCGCTTGCCTTCCGTCCCAAACCCCACGGGTTCAAATCCCGCATGGTACAACTCTTTTTTTTTTTAATTCATTCCAGATTAAAAACACACAAGAAAACTATTTACAAAAACAGCGTAACTCTTGGAAAAAGTAGCTGCTGTTACAGACAGAACTCGGATAAAAACAGAGCAGGTTTACTGGATCTCTGCTGCCTGCCTCTCCACAGAGAGTCAGCTCAGGGCAGGGGCAGGACACGAGCGCAGCTGCGCTGAAACCACGCCCACGCACTGACACGCCCCCAGCGTTCCAGGGCAAGGCAAAATCATGTTTTTTCATGATTTTTGAGACTTAATTTTATAAGGTAAACAATGTTTTTAATCAGTCAGATTTAAATGGGTGATTAATAACACATATTTATGCCATGTGACAAACTAAAAACACACATTTAATTTCACTTTACACGGTCTTTAATGTATTTATTAAGATTTTTATTATTGTTAGTATAGTTTATTTATTGTAAAGAGTGCTGTTTATTTAAAATGTCATCCAAATGGGTTGCTTTTATTTATTTTTATACAAATGTATTGGTTACTTGGCAAATTTTCAAAATAAACATTTTGTAAGTCTTCATTTTGGCTTCTTTTTGTACTGAAATTTTTTCGAACCAAGCCCTCCTTGAAACTGTACTGAACCAAAATGTGATTTTAGGGTACCGTTATACCCCTATTTGTTACCATCTCTTTTTGTCTAGTCTACAGAAATATGCTGAACATCTTTACCCCCCTTCTATCCATTTTGCTTTTGACAGGATGTAGGCTTCTTTGGCTTTGTTGATGTAAATATTGTCTAGTTAGGAGTGTAGGAGGATCAATTGTCATTTGTCATCTTTGTTAAGTAAAGCTTTATTACAAATATAATTAATTTCTCTTACTATGTCAGCTTCTCTTTGTTTGCTGAGTTGACTTGAAATTTGACAAATTAAATTTAAATTTGAGAATTATATTTTAAGTAATCCCACTTCACTCTTTAATTTGATAGTGATGAGTCTTTGTTTAAATCAACAATTGTTCTTTTTATGTCCTGACAAAAGTGGTCATGATTAAGGAGATTCAAACTGAATTTCCCAAATCCTTTGGCGCGCCTTTGTGCATTTGTAGGAGTTAAAGTGAGTTTATTAATACAGTGATCGGTAAGTGGTGCAGCAGAGTTAGTAGAGTTAACTTCTAGGCCATGTGTAATATCTAATGCAAGCCAAAAGTTTAGTCTAGATTTAATTGTTCCATCTGGTTTTAAACCAGTTAAAAATTTGTGCCTCTGGATGTAAACTGTGCCATGTATTATTTAACTTGAACTCATTACAAAAAATTCAAACAAAATTGAGTTTTAATGATGATTTTGCATATTTGATGGACATCTATCAAGCCATTTGTCCATTACCATATAATGGTCTCCTCCAAAAATAATTTCAGTTTACATATATTTGAGACAGGCCTTTTAAAGCATTGCTCAATTCTGTAAAGTTTTTTTTTTTTTGTTTTGTTTGTTTTTTGTGATTGTTGTAACCATATATGGAAGCGTATTGCATTCAACCATGAATTTTTTTTTTTGGAGCTTATGTAGTAAAAACGTGATAATTATGTAGTAAAAACGTGATAATTATGTAGTTATCACGTTTTAACTACATAATTATCACGTTTTCACTACATAGTATCACGTTTTCACTACATAGTATCACGTTTTTACTACATAGTATCACGTTTTCACTACATAGTATCACGTTTTTACTACATAATTATCACGTTTTTACTACATAGTATCACGTTTTCACTACATAGTATCACGTTATTACTACTTAGTATCACGTTTTAATTATGTAATGATAACGTGATACTAAGTCGGGAGGAGCGTTTCCTTTAAATATAGTAGACCTGCAGGTTTCCATATACGTTAGATAGGACAACGGATAACACCGCTACCTCCCACTCAAACGACCAAGGTTCGAATCCGACCTGGTCTGACTGATTTTTTTTTTCTTTGGATGAATTATTAATATGAATGAATTATTTATATAATAATATTTATGCTGAAAATACTTTGAGAGGTTTGGGGGGTTATGGCAGGCCGATTGTCATTCATTGCTGGTGAAGATTCTCTGTCATCCAGGACATGGTGAATTCTAAAAAGTGCAAGAAAAAAACTAAAGTATAGTACAGTATAATAGTCTAATAAATATTATACCAAATAAAGTACAGTTGTTTTTGCCTTGAACTTTTTAAAATTTGTCATTATAGCAGTGCTTCTCAATTATTTTCTGTTAAGCCCCCCCCCCCAGGAAGAAGAATCCAGTCCGTGCCCCCCTACTCTCCGCTGCAACTATAAATACGTTGGCTGTAATAACCCCGCACATACCAAAGTGGGGTAAAAAAAAAGAAAAAGGTTTATTATGCATCCACTGTAGTATAATTTGTATATAAAATTGTGATTCTCATTTCAAGTCCTCAAGTAAAATGTTAAGTGTAATTACACATCCACGCCAGTAGGGGCAGTGACGCTGTTATTGTCAGACTGAGCGCGCAGAATAGTTTTTTCACAGAGCAAGAGCCACAGCAGCGCATAAGAAGTTTTAGAAAGTGCAGCGAAGATACAGCATGGAGAAATATTTAACAGGGATGAAAAGAAAGGCGAAGACAGACGAAGATATAATTAATTATAAAAATTATAAAATTAATTATAAACATTAACATCAAGTCCTGTAGAAGCCTGTTAATCACCCACAGATTCAATCCAGGTGTGTAGCAGAAAGAAAACAAATTCTGCCACAGGAAGCACCTCCCAAAAGGGAAGACAGAAAAGTGTGTGGCTTCCCTTCTGCTACACACCTGCTTCTGCAGGACTTGGTGGCTGAAGAAGAGCTCATGCATCATGTGGATCAGCTGTTCTGGAATAGAGGCACATTTAAAACATTCAGAGCAGGGAGGCCTGTAGCCTGGTTAAAACCAGACCCTTGTCCTCCACTTTGCTTCGTACTAGGGTCTGGGACTTGTCCCATAGACAACGATTTCTCCGATAGATTTTTGAATGGACCAATCAGAGAACGGAAGGCGGAGTTTTGTTAGTTTAGCCTGGCGAGGCCAGGCTATTCAGATAAATAGCTCAGAAACCACTCGGTGGATATTTTTTTCTGCTACCAGTGTGTAATTATATGGCTCTAATTTACTGACTGTTGGCCTAGATTAAACATTT
>JBBPBX010039900.1:13682-29653 GCA_038048925.1 Garcialebias charrua | reverse complement strand
TATGTGTATATATATATATATGTATATATATATATATATATATATATATATATATATATATATACTGTATGTATTATTACAGTATCTGAATATGTATACATAATGTGTGTGTGCATCTTTGGTTGTATCTTGCTAAACATATATTAAAGTACAGTATTGTATTTGTATTCCACCAAAATTATTTAAATATGCTAAACTATACGTTCCTATACATGCAGTTTTAATAGCTGTATGCCTAAAATTTAAATATGTGACAATGGGATTACTATTCAGCGTGTTATGATTGATTAAATGCGCTGATACTTTATTGTGCCAGCCAAATAAATAAGGCTGAGTGGAGCGGACGACAGCGCCAAGATGGCTGCCCTAAATCTCGTCAGCTCCAATAGGCGAGAGCGGGCCATGCGGTATCTAGTGTTCTATATATGATATCTATGGTGCGGTTGCTTGAGAGGATACATGGCGTTATTGTTGCTCTAGGAGAGAGCACATTACACCTGTCTTGGCCTCCCTGCTCTGGCTACCGGTTCATCTTCAAATCAAGTTCAAATTTCTGCTGTATGTCTACAAATTGCTGATTTCTGTTCTTTCATGTATGTTTTTTGATCCCCAAAAAATCCAAACTCATTGTGTATCCACAGTAAGAGTCAGTTTATTTTTGTAAAAGTAAGGTACTTGGTCCTAAACAATGAAAGTTTCCAAACATCAGTCAGTAAGTATCTACAGTATACATACAAGTTCTATGTTAAGTTGAACCAGAGGAACAGATGATGTTAACCTACCCTGCTCTGTGTTTGTCTTGCCTTTGTTTGTAGTGGTGTTTTGGGGAACTTTGCTTTTATTCCACTTCACTTAACTTTGCTGTAGTGAAGTGAAAGTCAATATCAAGAGATTACTTGAATTGCACTTGGTGATTTCTGTTTTCTGTGTCAGTTTCTGAACAAAGGTGATGTCTGTACTTAAAACTATAAAGCTCCAGTAACCATGTGCAACAAATAGACTCGCATAACCTCAGCATATGCCCATATTCGAAGACAATAGCCAGCATCACAAATAGATTTAGAGTCTTTGACTTTCCTTTCACTTCACTGTTTATTTGGAAATGCCATCATCATAAAACACATGCTTGAAACATGCATAAACATGGGGGACTCACTAGGTGTCCTTCCTCACAAAGAACAAAAAGTCCCATGGCACACAGACTAGAGATTGTTCATTGTTAAAAGGATTAACACAAACAGGAAAAACTCTTGACAAAGGCCCTGTTTACACGGACACTGTGTGGGGGAAACGCAACTTTTGGGTATGTTAATTAGGTTGAAAGTTTTGCGTTGACATGGGCGAATTCTGTGGATACGACTCTCTCCCCCCCACCCCCCGTACTCATGAATTTACTGTAGTTACCATGCTGGGCCATTAGATGGCGCTGTGATTTTTGGAACCTTCACTACTGCGCATGCGTGCCACTGCTGCCTGATGTAAACAGAGCACGAGGCAGCCTGTTTTCCTCTCTGGCTAAAAGTTCAGCTACTACAAGTTGTTGTCAACAAGTTAACAACAAGTTAAAGCTGGAATTTGGATAAGAGTCAACAGATTTGACACCAAGTGGGGCCGCTTCATCTGCGCACCAGTTGCTGACTGGACCGGAACCGAGTCAACATGTCTGACTTTAGTCCGTGAGAATCAGCTGATTTACAGCAGCGCTACAAGGTAAACATGTTCTTAATAATGTTTCCTTGTGTTTAGTTCGATCACAGAACAACCAACTGAGGTTTTATTTTTATTTTTTTCCTGCGAGGTCGAAGCTGTTCCACGAAGCGGACCGGCGGTTCGGATCTGGGTCCAGTGTCCACCAGGATGAACAACAGAGTCCAGTTCATTAAAGTTCGGTTAACGTGTTTTTAAAAGTGTTCAATTTAATTCTCAGTGTTTGTGACATGAGTTTGTGGTGTTGAATAAATAAATAAATTAAAAATCAACCTGGTGTCTTCATTTTCAACATGCAGCATGTTAGGCATGACGTAACGAGTCCAGATAGCTTCATTTAGCTCAGATAAATTTAAATATCTCCCACGCTAACATAAATACTGTTTATTATTGTTAAACTGTTAATATATAGCACATTTAGTATGTTATAGTGCAGCGTGACACGTGAAATGTCCGACTGCCTCGTTAACAGACAACTGGATCCAGGCAGCTGGCTCTCTTCCAACACAGATGCAGGTAAGGTGTAGAATAATTAAATATGAGAATCAAAATATATTCCATCAGCTGTAGTTCAGAAAGTGGTGCGTGTGTCCACTGTCCAGTCCACCGCCATTGTTAAAATGCCGGCTGTCTGCGCGTGCGTGCTGCGTGCATGTGTTCAAACAAAAGCTCCGCGGGAGATGTTTACATTATCAACGGGGGGTCAGCGAAAAACTTCCACCTTGAGAGCAGGGTCAGAAAAGTATCGGTGTCATCGAGGGGGGCCAGCAGCGTCGTGTAGGCGATAAGCAAAGTCGCAAAGAGAAAGTAGCTGTTACACTCAAAATACGCGCCGTGTAAACTGGCCCTTATACACTTTGAAAGCATTCCAATTGAATAAAATCAATCAGTTCAGCATTTTTAGGTGTACTCACACATATACGTAGTGCCATCCAGGGCAAAACAGCTACAACTATTAGAACAGGATTATTTAGAAGCAATATTTATATAATCGGAAACTGAAAGTTATGCACCATAACTCATGTTCCCTGAAGGAAGGGAACGAGGTGCAACATATTGACTATAGGAATTGCGCCCCCGCGCAGTTTACCTGTAGTAATACATTCACGCCTTTACAGCAGGTGGGCGTCAGCGTCACCACAGAGGCCCCGCCCTCTTGGTATAACGACTCATGCGCCCATCCTTCTGTCTCCAAGAGCACTTCACCGAGCTTTGGGCATTGAAAGGGCAAACATATGTTGCACCTCGTTCCCTTCCTTCAGGGAACATGAGTTATGGTGCATAACTTTCAGTTCCCTTTTCAGTCAGTCCACTCAGTGCAACATATTGACTATGGGAACGCAATCCATTCACGCCCTTGAGATGCTCAGTAAAAATGCATGCTTGTGAGAACTTCTGCCTTCATACTTTAAGCGTTTTAGCTGATCTCTACTGTGTGTTAGAGAGAACAGCCTGAGTGACTTCACAGGCAAAAACATCCAAAGAATAATGCTTTGCAAACGTGTTTGTGGAGCTCCAATTAGCTGCAGCACAAATGTCTGCCACTGGCACGCCCTTAAAAAGAGACCATGAGGCAGCTAGGCCCCGAGTGGAATGGGCGTGCACACCAGAGGGCACCTGTTGACCTTTGCTGCTGTACGCCCTTTTAATGGCCTCAGTCACCCAGTGTGAGAGACGCTGCTTTGAAAGGGCTCTGCCAGCAGCAGGAGTGGCAAAACATACAAACAGTTGGTTTGTTTTCCTCCAACTGACAGTTCTGTGGATGTAAACACTAGGGATGGGGTCCAGTATCGGTATTGGTATCCAATACCAGCATAAGGCAAGTATCGGATATCGGAACCAGCCTGCCAAAATTTCCGATATTTTCTAGATGTCAGAGAGCAGTATATTGCACCATGCTCTGTGACTTCTGTTTTAACATTGTGTGAGGTAAACCCAGAGAACACACTCTAAAGCCACATTCCCACCAAACGTATCAAAACGCTCCCAACGCACCGTGTTTGCTGCTTGTCAACAGATGTCTGTTCACACAGAACGCGTCTGCAGACGCGCAGTGAGAGCAGCGTCTGCAGACGCGCAGTGAGAGCAGCGTCTGGCTCCCTTCCCGGTCAGATTTGTTTTGTTTTCTGTTCACTGGGCAGATAAAATCAACTGTACGTGAGCCCCGTTACTACTTGAGTGGGTTTTCTATGAGCCGAACTGCAACTCCGAAGGTCTTTGTTGAGATTAAAACGTTTTTTATGTTTGGGGTGATCGTACGCTCGAGCAGACAGCAACAAATGTAAAAATGCCAAGTTTCTTACCGGAGGCTGGTTTATTCATGGAGGCTCGTTGGGGTAGGTTCAAAAAGTCCAAAAACAGTCCCGTCGTTGTTGCGTCATCACATAGCAGAGTCCCTCCCGATTGGTTGCTGTGACGCGTCGAGCAGCCAAAGTTCATTTGAATGAACTTTGGCTGCTCAACGCCTCGTCTGCTTTGGACGCGCGCGTGCGTGGGAAAGTACTGCTGCTCGCTGCCGTGCTGCTTGAACTGCTCAAGACGCGCCGCGCCTGGCCGCGCCTCCCCTGGCCGCGCCTCCACATAGACTTTGCATGTAAAGTAGCTGCTTCGGCACGTTTGGTGGGAACCCGCCATTAGCCTCACTACAGTAATTCACAAACTAATGGCAAAAACGAGGCAGATCTCTACCACAGACGTCCTTCTAAATCATGGTTCCCGGAACACTAGTCTAAAATACTGCAAAAATATAGCAGTATTTTAGTTTTCAAAACTAAAATACTGCTAAGCATTATGGGAAAGACAACAAAATCCACTGCCTTACTGGTTAAGGGGAGTGGCTGTGTTGTCTTTCCCATCATGCTTAGCGTTTTTTTTTAGTTTTTCCAACTGAACCATGAGTAAGAAGGACATGTGTGGTGAAGACCTGCCTCCTGTTTGTTGTTAAAGTTTGTGAGGTTCCTGTGGTAAGGCTCAGAGAGTCTTCATGTCTCACACCATGTTGAAATAAATATTCTCAGTTCAATAGCTTCATTATACAGATTTGTATACAGAGAGTCAGAGAGTCAGAGAGTCTTTATTGTCATTTGCACCGCATGTGGTACATGTGATGAAAACGAGATTATGTACACGGGGTCCCAGTTACATCCAACAACAAATGCAAGAGAAAAACAGTAATAACATCTAGAACTAACTAAGAAAAACATCAACTAGTAATACACTAAGCTTAATATAGTGGGAATAAACAGCAGCACGAACATGAGTTTGTATGAGCAGATGATCACAGATGAACACAGATGAACACAGCGACAAGAAAACAGATCAGCATCAGTATGATGTGATATTTTGCAGTGTTTATATATATTTATTTTATTTATTTTTTTTATTCATGAGTCTAACAGCCTCAGGGTAGAAGCTGTTCCTCAGTCTAGTGGTTCTACACTTGATGCTCCTCAACCTCCGTCCTGAGGGGAGTGGGGCAAAGAGTGAGTGTGCTGGATGAGTGAGGTCTTTCATGATGCAGGTCGCTCTTTTTCTGCATCTGGAGGTGTAAATGTCTGTGATTGTGGGGAGACTGACTCCAACAGACTTCTGTGCAGCCTTCACCACTCTCTGCAGAGCTTTCCTCTCTTCAACTGTGCAGCCTCCATGCCACACGTTGATGCTGGAGCACAGGACACTCTCCACTGCACACCTGTAGAACGAGGTGAGAACTGGGCTGCTCAGACCAGCACGTCTCAGCCGTCTGAGGAAGTAGAGTCTCTGATGACCTTTCTTGATCAGGCTGGTGGTGTTGTTGCTCCAGCTGAGGTTATCATTCATGTGTACACCCAAGTATTTGTAGCTGGAGACCACTTCCACTGCAGACCCACCTATTTTCAGTGGGGCGTGGGTGTGTTTGTTCCTTCTGAAGTCCACAATCATCTCCTTTGTCTTCTTCACATTCATGTGAAGATTATTCTCTTTGCACCAGCTCTCCAGGTGTTCCACCTCCTGTCTGTAGCTGGACTCATCATTGTTTGTGATGCATCCCACCACCGCTGTATCATCTGCAAACTTAACAATATGACAGCCTGGAAGTGTGGCTGTACAATCATATGTGAGCAGAGTGAACAGAAGGGGGCTCAGCACACATCCCTGAGGAGAGCCAGTGCTGAGGGTTATGGTGGAGGAGGAGAAGTTGTGGATCTTCACGGACTGTGGTCTGTCTGTTAAGAAGTCTAGTACCCAGTTACAAATAGAGGGGCTTAGTCCAAGTGTAGATAGTTTGTCTATCAGAGTTTGGGGGATCATGGTGTTGAAGGCAGATGTGAAGTCCACAAAGAGCAGACGCACGTATGAGTCCTTCTGATCCAGGTGGGTGAGAGCAGTGTGGACCACGGAAGAAATGGCGTCCTCTGTTGATCGGTTCTCACGGTATGCATATTGATGAGGGTCCTCATTGATGTTGACGGTTGCCTTGATGTGGGACATGACCAGTTTCTCAAAACATTTAGCGACTATCGGGGTGAGGGCCACCGGTCTATAGTCATTCAGACCAGTCACTGTGGAGCTCTTTGGGACTGGGATGATGGTCGCGGTCTTCAGGCAGGTGGGAACTGACTCCAGTGCAAGTGAGGTGGTGAAGATGTCAGCCAGCACCTCACAGAGCTGGTCCGCACATTCCTTCAGAACTTTCCCTGGGATGTTGTCTGGTCCGGTTGCTTTATGAGGATTAATCTTTCTGAGACTGCCTCTCACTTCTGCTGCGGACACCCTGAGATGCTCTTCATCTGGTGATGAGGTGAGTCTGGTGCTAGCTGGTCTGTTTGGATCATCAAAACGTGCATAAAACTTATTGAGGGCATCAGGCAGAGATGGGTCCCTGGGGCATTGTTTGTTTTTGCCTTTGTAATCTGTTATGCATTTAATACCCTTCCACATGCTCCGTGGGTCTTGTGAGGTGAACTGTCCCTCGATCCTCTGTGCATACGTGGCCTTGGCCTTCTTAATGCCATCCTTCAGTTCATTCCTGCACTTTCTCAGCTCCACTTTATCTCCTGACTTGAATGCAGTGTCCCTGGCTGCTAGTAAGGCGTGAACTTCTTTATTTAACCAGGGTTTCCGGTTCGGGTAGGATTTCACATATTTTTTTATAGATACATTTTCAGAGCATGTACTGATGTAACCCAGGACTGAGGAAGCGTACAGTTCCATGTCCACTGAACTTCCATCAGTGGCTGCTTCTCTGAAAACAGACCAGTTTGTCCTCTCAAAACAGTCTCTCAACATGGGGGAACTATCTTGGGGCCAGATTGTTATTTCTCTTTGTTCCGGCTTGGACCGCCTGAGTGGGGGGAGTTCTCTTGGGGCCAGGATCAGAGACTCGTGATCGGAAGATCCAAGCGGTGGGCGTGTCTTCGCCGTGTATGCCCCCTTTACATTTGTGAAGACTTGGTCGAGCGTTTTATCTCCTCTCGTAGCTGTGAAGACGTTCTTATTGAAGGCTGGGAGGGAGACTTGAAGATCAACGTGATTGACGTCCCCGCAAACAATGAAAAGCCCCTCAGGATATTTACACTGCAGCGAGGTGAGTAAGTCATGAATTTCTCCCTGGGCGTCATTAGCATTAGCATCGGGTGCTATGTAAATAGCTGTTATTAAAATCACAGCATGGTCGCGCGGAAGATAATGCGGCCTACATCTAACTGTGATTAACTCGACGGCGGCTGAACAAAGCCTTTTAATCACGGAACAGTTCGTGCACCAATCTTTGTGTACGTAAATACAGACACCGCCGCCTCGCGTTTTCCCTGTAGTCTCGGTGCACCGGTCTGTTCTGAAAAAGAGCCGATTATCCAGCTCGTAAACAGAGTCTGGAGTGTCCTCCGAGATCCAAGTTTCCGTAAGACAAAGCACGGAACATCTTCTCATCTCCTCCGACGTGGTTACTCTCAAACGAAGTAGATCCATCTTGTTGTCGAGCGAGCGCACGTTAGACAGAAAAAGAGCCGGCATCGGGGGTCTACCGGTTTTAGCGTCTGCCCGCAGTCTCGTCATAATTCCTGCACGGCAACCTCTCTTCTTTCCACGAGAGCACCGCTTCCTTTTCTTTCCTCTCGAGCGCATCTGTTTCCAGAAGGACGTTCTTAGCAGGTCCAATCTTCCGAGCTCTGATTTGAGTTTGTTGCTGATTTCAGCTGTGCCCTGTGGTAAATCCGCTCCGATTCTTAACAGTTCAGTTCGGCTGTAATTCACCCGCAAAAAACGCGTAGAGTCAGGTACAAAAACACTATTAAAATTACTAAAAACTAGAGATGATCCGGGAGCTCGTGAAGCTGCGGCTGCTCTGAGCGCGGCCATCTTGGAAAATACATGAACGTTATCGGATCGGAAAAGTATTGGTATCGGTCGATACCCAGTTTTTGAGTATCGGTATCAGATTGGAAGTGAGAAATGTGGATCGGTGCATCCCTAGTAAACACCCAAGGCCCTGACAGGGCAGAGCGATCTCAACCTCCTCTGCTCCTCTGTGAGGACAGGGTGTGGAGGAAACTCAGAGAGCTCAAAGTCCAGACTCCTGGGGTTAAGAGTTGGTACCTTTGGCACATATGCAGGGTTAAGACGCAGAGTGACCTTTGATCCATCAGGAGCAAACCTTGTACACATTGGGTGCGCGGACAGAGCATGGAGGTCACCCACACATTTAGCTAGGCAGAGAGCCAGAAGCAGCGCAGTTTTATAAGACAACAAGTCTACTTCAATGCTGCTGAGGGGCTCAAAGAGAGGCCCGCATAGGGCATCCAGGACTAACTGAAGGTCCCACACTGGGGCCAGAGTCCTGCTGGGGGGCCTTTTCCTCAGTACACCCTTCATGAAACGTATCGTGAGAGGGTGGGCACCGGGTGTTTTTCCTCCCCAACCTCCGTGGCACGCCGAAATGGCTGACAAAAACACCTTAATGGTAGAAAAGGAGCTACCTTTTTCCAGCAGGTCCTGTAAAAATGTGAGAAGCTGGACTAGGTTACAGGAATATGAAACAATATTCCTCTCCAGACACCAGGCCTTAAAAATATGCCATTTACAAGCATAGAGAGTCTGAGTTGACCCAGCTCTCGCTCCCTGTATTGTGTTAATAACATTACTGGGGAGGCCTGAGGCCGTCAGCCTGTTCCTTTCAGCGGCCAAGCTGTGAGTTGCCACAGTTCTGGACGTGGGTGGAGAAGCTGCCCGTGTGCTTGAGTCAGCAGGTCCCTGTGGGGGGCAGCTGCCATGGTGTCCCTGACAGCAATGAAATTATTTCTGGGAACCACGGTTTCTGAGGCCACCTGGGGGCTATTAATATTAGGGAGAGAGCTCCCTTCTGTACACGTTCCAGCGTCACCTGAATTAAAGGGACAGGTGGAAAAGCGTAATACAGCACCCCTGCTGGCTAGTCGTGGGCCAGCGTGTCCATCTGCATCGCTGCATCTGTCTCTTTCAGTGAAAAGAACATGACGCAGTGCAAGCTGGTTTTGCACGCGAACAGATCGACGAACGCCCGACCGAATCGTGACCAGACCTGGTCCACTATCCTTGGGTTCAGTCTCCATTCTGAGGACAGCAGCAGTCCTCTGGAGTGGAACGAACCTGTTCCTGCTCCAGGACTGACTAGCCTGAGATGGACCTGCTGAGGGTCTCTGCCGTTGCTCCCCGTCGTAAGCTGGTCTCTTTTGCGGGGGAGGACGGCGTGTGGCTGAACGGTATTGAGGCTGCGCGGGTCTGCGCCTGCTGGTGTCTCTGGGGAGGCAAAGGCCTTCCTCGGCATCCCCTCTCGCAGCGCTTCAGCCTGCTTCCTTTGCTGCTCCAGCCTGCACTGGATGCGCTCCAGGGCTCCCCCGAAGAGTCCCGTTGGCTCAATCGTGTGGTGAAGGAAGGGGTAACGTTGACCTTCAGGCAGGTCCGTCAAGGTGAGCCACAGGTGGCGCTACACGATGACCACTTCAGCCATGCATCTCCCCTGAGCTATGGTTGCGGTCCCCAGCATGCGGAGCACAAAGTCAGTCGCCCCACAAGCTTCCTCCAGGATGTCAGTCGCCATTTTCTTGTTTGTGGTTACCTGGAACTCCTGGAGCTTCTTTGCCAGGTACGCCTGCATCAAGGCTGAGGCATTTAACGCGCGGGCCGCGAGGCCCTGAGCTCTGTAACACTTGTCGAGCTGTGCAGCCGAGGCGCGGCAGGCCTTGCTGGGCAGAGTTGGTTTTGGGCCCGACGTCCTGGGGACCAGATGAGCCGCCAGCGTGTCCTCCATCTGTAGCACGTTGGCGATTCCTGCTGCCTCCATTCCAGCAACGTCGAGGAACTGAGAGAGAGGCAGAAGCATGGGAGCTCTGGGTTCGGCCCAGGTGCAGGTCAGTTCAGTGAGAAAATCAGGGAAAATCGGCATCCTGAGTCTAATGGCCGACTGTTGCTTCTCGTAGAAGTAGGTACCCGCCAACCTCGTAACTTGATGGCAAGGTGGGGGTTCTGGCCAGGCAATTTGCATTGCATCTGCCGTCCTGCGACACAGTTCGAAGAGAGCGGGGATGGATGCATCTGTCTCCGGCAGAGCTGCCGTCGGGTTCTGAGGGAATTCTTCGTCTTCCCCTTCGTCCTCGTTGTCGGCCTCTTCGTCCGAAATCTCACCTGAGGTTGTGAGCGAGAGTTCGTCCGCATTCATCAGGCCTCGTGTGTCGAACTCAGCCGTCGAGTCCCCGACGGGTGCCGCCATGTCCATACTGTCCCCCCATTCGACCTGTCCACTGTCCTCCAGATCAATGTTCTCGAGCTCCGGAGTGGGAGTGAGCGGTTCTGTGAGGTCCGGGTCCCGTGTTGGTGCGGTGCCGTCCATGGCCTTGGCCACGATGTCCACGCGACGCATCCTCACAGCTTCTGTCATCTGGCTGCAGTATGGGCAGGAGTCGGGGGATTCCAGCGCTGTTTTAGCGTGCAACATCCCCAGGCAAACTGGACAAGCCTCGTGGGTGTCTGTCGCCAAAACGGGGTAGCCGCAGCCGCTGGGGCAGGCTCGGGAGCTGGGGCTCGCTGGCCTGCTGGTTCTTTTTGCGTTTTTCGCTTCCCTTTCTCGGGCGCCATGGCTGAGAAAGATGAGCTGGTTAGCCGTGCTAACGTTGTCCGAAGACGTCTCCTTCGTTGCGTCGCTTTCGCTGGCTAGCCCGCTACTCGTTAGCAGGGTAGCGGTGTGGCGCAGTAAGCGCCATCGAACGCAGTCTGCGAAGAGAGAAGGAAAAAACCTTGAGGTTAAATAAAAGATGCTGGACTAGCTTTTGCTAGCCCAGCCACACGCAGGAATTTTCACTGTGCGCTCGGAGTAGGGAGCGAGCTCACCTCAGATAGAGCACAGTAGCACAGAGAAGTCCCGCGAAGTTCAGGTATAAGCGAGGTGAAGGGCTTAAAAGAGACAGTAGGATGGGCGCACGCGTCTTTATACCAAGAGGGCGGGGCCTCTGTGGTGACGCTGACGCCCACCTGCCGTAAAGGCGTGAATGTATTACTTCAGGTAAATCGCGTGGGGCGCAATTCCCATAGTCAATATGTTGCACTGAGTGGACTGACTGAAAAGGGAACTGTATGTTACATAAATCTGCCAATAAAAAAAATCTACAGCAGTAGAGGACATAAATATCCTTTTTAACAAATTGATCTGAGAAACCACAGCCTGAATTGCGTCTGTTAATGATAATGTTTATGTCAATGATCTCCGTTTCATCTAAGCCCCAAAACAGAGAAAATGAGCAGAGATTGTGTCGAGACTAGGTTGCAGGTGGTTAGTCCACTCTTTTTTTTTTTTTTTTCTTTCTTTTTAACAAATGATCAGCCATGAGCACACTAATGAAACGGTTTCATTAGAGACTTTGGGTCTTTATTTGTGAAACATATTTACAAAGAAAAGGGCCCAAATGTAAGCAAGGCTCTGGAGGCAGGGGATGATAAAAATAACTAGTTTTATTAAACAAAACTAAAGCACTGCTGAGGAAAAGTATTAAAGAACATAGCAAACTAAAACAAGTCTGCTGTGGCCAGAACTAAATAATTGACAAAAAAGTTTATATATACATTTAACAACAACAACAACAACAACAACAACAACAACAACAACAACAACAACAATTATTATTGTTATTTATTATTATTATTATTATTATTATTATTATTATTATTATTATTATTATTATTTATTGTTATTATTATTATTATTATTATTATTATTATTATTATTATTATTATTTATTGTTATTATTATTATTGGGGTGGGGGGACTGATACTATGACAATCCTTTGACCAAGAACTACTGACATTATGGGACTGTACAAATAAATGACTGAAAAATTAAGTACTTACAAGAAAACTATAGGACCAAATGTTTAGGTAAGATCAACTTTAGTAATAAAGGAGAAATGTGCAAATAAAAAAAAACAGGGAAGAAAAAAAAAACAGGAAAAAACTAAATGAAAATGTGAAGGCAGTAAAGTGTATGGGGAAGCTTTGTTTTTACTTTGGGCTCATTTTTTCCACTTCACTACCAAAATTCCTGAGAGAAAAGACGGTGCCCATACTGTTTGTGTTTCTGTCTGTTTTAAGAACACTAACACCTGGTCGATATTAAAAGTTGTATTATTTTGTTCTCATTGTTAAATGTTCTCATTGAAATGATCTCAATACTGTAGTTTACATTGGCTTAATTTATTGAGCAAATTGTGTAACTCAACAATTTTTTGTATTGGTGAATCTCTGAAAAATCAAATTAGCTCCTCCTATCATCCATCCATTTATCCATCATCTTCTGCTTGTTCCGAAGTTGGGTTGCGGGGGCAGCAGCTTGAGCAGCGCGGTCCAGACATCTCTTTCCACAGCCATGTCTTCCAGCTATTCTGGGAGGATTCCAAGGTGTTCCCTTGCCAACAGAGAGACATTCTCTCCTGGATCTTCCCCCGGGTCTCCGCTCAGTGGGACATGCCCGTAGCACATCCCTAAGAAGGAGCCCAGGAAGCATCCTTATTAGATGTCTGAACCACCTCAACTGACTCCTTTCGATGAGGAGGAGCTGTGGTTCAACTCAGAGTCTCTCTCTCTGTCAGCATTTTCCCTTTAACTAGACTTTAACTGATACATTTGTGTATTGAACTTTTTTGACTTTAACTTATATAGTATGTAGTAAATGGTAAATGGACTGTACTTGTATAGCACTTTTTAATCTTGTCAAGATACTCAAAGCACTTTACACTACAATTTTTGCCCTCATTTACTCCTTCATACAGCACTCTATATCTATACAAAGATTAATCAATGCTTTAGATCACATTGATAGGGCACACATCAGAGTTAATGAGGGGTTCAGTGTCTTCCGGCTCTTGGCGAAGCAGGTCGCATCTCTTCTCTGCTCCTCTCCCTGCCCTAAGTTTTCCTCCTCCCTGCTTTTGCATTTTTGTCTCGTCTGCAACTCTTCAGTGCTCACTCGAAGTAATTTGGAACATGGATTTAATTGCGTGGGCTGTCTCCTCTATCAATCTTTTTTTTTTCCACGAAGCGCTCCGGACCAGGAGAACCGGCGTGCCCCCTCAACACGCATGCGGTTGGCTACATTATGGACTCATGGGGGGAGTGGAAGATGATGTGTCTGACCGTTCTTTCAGTCGAGGACATGAAAGATCTATGGATAATTGGATTTATGGTTGCAGGTGTGCTGCTCTTTGGCTTATGCGGGGGATTCTGCTACTGGAAACTGAGGAAGACTTCCATGGCGATCAATGCGCTGGCAAAACTTCCTGCTCAGAACGACTCTTTGATCCGAGCTGTGACCTCAATGAACCAGCTGTTGTTCGAGCTGAATTGCACGATGGGAACAGTGGTGGATGACCGCAGACCTGCGGGTTTTGGGACTTGTTTACAGCCGAGCGGGCTTCATCAGGCGGGTGACGGGGACCTGTAGCTCAGATTGAATGGAAGCTCACATAATTCGGACGATTTGGACCCAGACGGCACCTGGACTCAAGGCTAACAGTCAGAGTACACTGTAGCCTGCCCTGAAAAATAAATAAAGCAACTAATCTAATCGGGACACCCCAAGCAACCTTGAAAAAGGCTGACTGCAAACCTCTCCTGGAGTCTGAAGATGTTGGAATAACTGTTGCCCCCCCAGAGGTCTCTGTGTGCATTCAGATGGAGCCGGCTGAGCCCATCTGCAGACTGTTCTTATCTGAATGATTGCTCACAGACTTATCTCCCTGCTCCGCCACCAAAATGCAACATGTCCTTTGTCTTATTGTGCTGAGCTGGTAGAGTTTTTTGACTTCATCATAGAATGTCCTAAGACAAAATGTGATAGATTCTTTTTTGAATACCACTGCTATCCTATTGTAACCTTCCTTTTTTCCCATATCTGATTGTTTGGCGGCGTGGATTAATTTCTGCTGCGGCTTTCCGTGCGCATGTCCCCTCTTAAGGATGGTGCGTGCGCCAATTGCAATGTTTTGTGCCCCGGTACAAATATGCCAATAAAGATATATTCTATTCTATTCTATTTAACCCTGAAAGTTTTCATTCATTTTCTGTTAGGTCTCTGCAAAGTCACTTCTTAAATTCAGTTTATTTCTATAGCGTCAAGTCACAACAGAAGTCATCTCAGGGCACTGAACAGAAACATTCATATATAAAAATAAGTTTACATTATTTATCTGAGGAGCAGACTGCTTTGAATTTAACTCAGAATTTAACTCCATCGCAGAACTCTCATCTTGAGCAAACACGAATGAGACAGTGAAAAGGAAAACACAACGCTGAATACCGTAAGTGTGTTTCAACCACTTTCTAAAAATTAACAAGCTAATTGAAGTTAATTGTAAAGGCCGTATTTACCTGAAAATAACAAGAGCCCCTTTTCCTAACAAGAGTCCCAGAATTTATTGATGCTTAATAAATAGGTTATTATTAGTTTATAGACACTAGAACATTAGCATAAAACAGCAATAAAACACTACATTTATTGGAGCTGGGTTGCTAATTGGCTAAATCAAGTGCTGTACTTTTATTCATTCAAGTAAAAATAATTTATTCTTAGTTGCTCAGCTTATTTTTTTAAATCACGTAGCTTTATTTGACTCCCACTCTCCTAAAAATGCTCTGCTCAGTGCAGAGATGCTGACATAACAACTTACCTGCTCACATGCAGGTAAGTTGCTGACATTTAAAATATGATGTTTGTTCTATAAAATCTAAATTAGGAAGAAATACATAAAACTACAGCACTC
Organism: Garcialebias charrua; assembly: GCA_038048925.1. Classification (NCBI taxonomy): domain Eukaryota; kingdom Metazoa; phylum Chordata; class Actinopteri; order Cyprinodontiformes; family Rivulidae; genus Garcialebias; species Garcialebias charrua. The sequence continues at coordinate 14,683 of JBBPBX010039900.1, read as the reverse complement.
CATCTTGCCTCATTCAATGAACAGTGTTTGAATTTTTAATGTATTTTCTTAAATCTTATAAACTTAATAATAACCTTTTTGTAAAGAATTATTAAACCCTTTAGGAAGAAAGTCTCGTCAGGAAATGGTACCAAAACAATTATAGTAAAAGGTTGGGCGTCTACTTTTATATGGGCATAAATTAAAAAGTTGTATGTCTTCAAGTAATTAATCTTTAAAACAAGAAACTTTTCTAAACATTAAATGCAATAATTTGGGGCCAGAGCCCATAAACTTCATGGTATTTAACACCTTTGGCAGGGTTAGACAAAGACCTAATTGTAAATGAATAACCATCTGCCTCCCTACTTATGGTGAGTGTTTCTGAGGTCCCTAATGCTAAGCAAACAAGGTTGAAAAAGATTTACTTTAGGTATTTTTTACAAAATATTTCTGTAAAATGGCTGCAAAGACCAGTCTGTCTTTATGCCGCCTCTGTCCACTCGTGAATAACAGATCATGTCCCACGGTCAGAAATGAAGCAGGCATAGATTGACTAAAAGAGGTGTGGAGCAAAACTCAGCTGGGTTGTTGTGGAGCGCAACAAAATTAAATGTGACTGACATATCCCTCATTATATTTTCATAACATGATGAATTAACTCAGTTTAGCAATGAAAGTTCATGCTCAATAATCCAGGTATCAAATCTGATAATTCTCAATTATTAATAATTGTATTGAACCACTTTGGCTGTGGCTGCCTGCCTGGGAGGAGTCGACGAGGGACAGGACGGCCTCCAGAAACCATCTTGGCTCCAGCAAACTGGTTGGTCCACTTAAGGTGTTTACTTGGTGGGGGAACAGCGTGCTGGAACTACTCTGACTGATGAAGCCCTCTGGAGTGAGGGTGAAACGTTTCTACTAAAAAGAAACTGTCCAGATGACCTGATTGAGAATTATCAGATCAGTTTAGCAATCTTCTCTTTTAACTATTTTTTTATTCTACAAAGTTTCTGTGCATC
>JBBPBX010039900.1:0-13610 GCA_038048925.1 Garcialebias charrua | reverse complement strand
GGGCATATAATATAATTTCATCACATTATTGTGCCATAAAGCCAACTTACCTTTTTCATGTGTCAACAAATTATTAAATCCAGCTCATTTCACAATTACGTTCATTTATTAAGGAAAAGTTAATCTAAGACATATATTTGCTATAATTTTTATCAAACAAATTATTGTTTTTAAGTTTTAATCTTCTTAAAAGCCTTGCTGTGTGCTCCTGTGGCAGACATTTGCAGCAGAGCTAAACGTAGATGCGACCTATACACCAGTGCGACCTATCTAGGGATTTTTCCAATCTACAGTATTGGTGATAATTGGACACTGCGACCTATACACCGGTGCGACCTATACACCAGAAAATACTGTATATAAGTTGACAAAAAAAAAACACTTCCTGGTTTACCTCGGCGAGACGCTGCCTATTATCAGCGATAATAACAATAATACAGTAACGTACCTTAAACCTACCAGGAGGTAGGTGGGACAGTTTCACCGTTACATATGGGGATGATAACAACTAATAACGCCCATTTAATGGACTGATAACATCCGAAGCCGCTCACAAAGACACATCAGGGGTTAGTAGCCCCCACCACCACCACCACCACCTCAGTCATTCTGAAATCACATCAAGGTGGCTAGGTGTCTAAATCCTGTTTTGACAGAGAGCTTTTTGATGCATGTGGAGGAACTTAAAAAGCCACGTTTCTCTTTAACAACTGCTTGATCTATAAGCTGGAGCCAAGTTTACCGTGGAGGATGCGAGAGAAGTAATTTGATAAAACCCCAACAAAGGGTGGGTTCCATTAAATTTAGAGGTCTTTTAACGAGTGCCACTCCCTCAGCTCCACAACATTTAGCAGCACCAGGTTCATTCAGAAAAAAATGATATGCAGAGTGTGCCGCTTATTCCGTTAGACTCATTAAAGTGTCACGTTGTCATCAGCTTGGTCTCGCACTTTCAGCTTGCCTTACAACTGCAGCAAAGAGCTCATTGTATTGTGAGAATCAAGTACAGCAGAGAACAGTTTTTTAATGTGACAAGAGCAATTTGTCTTCCAGGCAGCAGTTGAAAGACATCGACAAAGAACAGTATTGAATAGAACATTCAGAATTGTGGAGTACCGGTATCACCATTACTGTGCAACTTCCAAACACCTCCACAGTTTTAACAAATATCTCCACTGCCCTGCTGTGATATACTGGACAACATAACTTCTTAACTGCAGCAGAAAAAGCTGAATCGCCGTATTTAGATCCTTCTCTTAATCCAGCTCTGCATTTCAACGACCGCTGCACACACAGCTTTCCCTCTCCGGCAGCCTGACCCTTCAAGCAGACGGTAAATTACAGGAAAAAAGGTTTTCATGCTCGAATACAGTTTCCAGTCGCAGAAACTTTATCAAGCATCTGAAACGAGGATGTGAGTGAACGGCATTCAGCTTTGGAATAAACTCTGACCACAAAAAAAAGCAAACTTTAGAATTTGATTAATATAAATAACACCGACCTTGAGCCAGATTTCCAAAAGCGTTCATTTAAAACCTCTTATAATTTCCAAAGTATGGTAGACCTCTGCCAAAGTTGGGCCCTTTCCCATAGAAATGCTATTTTTTTCTAAAATTATCTTTTTTTTTTTGTCGTTTTAAAAAAATATTCTTGTAACCCCCCATTGTTTCTACAAATATTTTCATCTACAGTATTTAAAAAAAATAAAAATAATCCAAAATGCTTTGGTCTATGTTGGGCGTAAGTTAGACGTAGAACATGCATCAAATGTATTAAATATGTATAGTAATTGTGTTGGGCACAAACTGTAAAAATGTGTCACAATAAACTACTGTTTACTGGGAGTCATGTCAATCCAGACGCACAGGTATTATGGATGCTTTCTAGCACAGTTTCCAGCTGGAAGGACAAGGTTTTTTCTTACAATATTTGAAGCACAGTAATATGGAATATTTTAAATAAAAAAATGTAATTTGATGTATTTTATTAACTTTTTCTCCAGCATTTGCTTTTTACAGGGTTTCTGCAGGTTTGAACAACTCAAATTTAAGACTTTTTAAGACCTTTTTAAGACCAGTATGAATCAAATTTAAGACCTATTCACAACATATGTACACGACAGAAATGTGCAGAAGAAATGCATAATTACTTAATTACTTGAGAAGTAACTTTATTGAAAAAACGAAACGAACACATTTTACATGCAGTGTTATGGATAATATATGTATGTATATGATATATGTATGATATATGTATGCTTGTATGTGGACTACATACATCTGAGCTCCTCTCCCTTAGCAAGAATCTCCTCCTCAATGTTCTTCAGCTCAGCTGCTTTATCCTTGCTAGCTCTCCTCAGAACGTTTGACTTCGTTATCAACTGAGCCATCTGACTGCCAGCCTTACCTTCAGCCTGCTCTGCAAATTTGTCTGCATCTTTGGAAAGAGTTTCAGCAACTGTTTGTACTGTGGTCCTCCTTTTTTTGAGTTCCTCCAGGTAATCCTCTGCTGCCTTTCTCTTTTGGTCCACACACTCCTGAGGAAAGACAAAAACAAATATGAGACTTCAGACATTGTATTCTGTCTTATTTTGACTGAGACACAGGCCTAAATTATATTCATTCATTCAACCAAAAAAATATCCAATTATTATTATGATAAAAACAACGAGTCATAAATAAAATTAAAAGAAGCAGAAAGAAAATATGTAATTATATCTGCTCCCTTTTTCCTCAAAAAGTTAAATTCAAACAAAATCAATACAGAGTCCTCAAACAACAACTTATGTCAACAAACACATATACAGTATAAGTTAGTACTAATACTGTATACTTATAAAACACATTTACAGAAATATATAGCCTAAACAGGTTTATCAAATTTGCATCTGAAAACTAAAGCTGTCATATAAACATGTTTGTTAAAAATAAAACATTTACCGGTAGGCTACTTACTTTTACATGCTTCATTAAGTCATTAGCTGTTGAATGCCCCATGAACTGGGATCCCAGGTATCTGGACTGTACCTGTCCCTCCTCCCAAAAACGAAGGTGTAGGTCCAGCTGCTTGGTTTTGGTGGTTTGATTCAGGCTTTCATCGAACATGAGCACAAACGGTCCAGTCACTTTGGAAATTAGTTCTCTTTTTATAAAGTCTGCTAGTCCAAAGCGGGTTATGTATGCAGTTTTATCTTTTCCACACTTAAATGATTTGGCGATGTCCGAGTCTGGAAACATTGTTTGAAACAAGTCTCCAATGTCTTCATTTGCGCTGTATGAGTGATGTTTACTTATCACGTGGAGAACCCAGAGAACCTCCGCTCGTAATGTAGCCTCTGACCCGAAGACAACACGAAGTTCGCGGAGCAGTTGTCTCTCCGAGGCAGAGTAGATGAACCAACGCTGGAGCAGCAGAACTGGCTAATAGCGTCGTCTGTCGCAGGCCTTTCACAGCGCTAACGTGCTAACATGCTAACGTTCCGAGTTTAATATTTCTTTTACATACGCAGCAGTAGGCCTCGAAGTCGCCGTTTGGTGAAGGCTTTAACCAAACCTTAAAGTCGTCCCTCTCAAGCCAAGTGATGTTGAATTTGCATTTCCCCATGTTAGCAACAGCACGCTGTCTTCTTCTTCTGCTGTTCTTCTTTTTCTTCATTTTATTCTTGCCCGCCGACGATCACGTGACATGGACTCTCACGAAAACTGATTGGCTGCAATGCGTCACATGTTTGTCAGTAGCAAGCTTTTCTCTCTTTTTTTTGGAGCGCTTGAGGCAAGATTACGAGGCGCTCGAAATTAAGACCTCCTCGAAACAAATTTAAGACTTCAACGCAATAATCCGGCAAATTTAAGACCTTTTTTAGGCCTAAAATCGAGATTTTGAAATTTTAGACTTTTTAAAGTCTTTTTAAGACCCCGCGGAAACCCTGTTTTTAGTAACATTGACAATGAATGTTCAATAAAGTGATTTTTAATTACGGTTGTTTTTTTGTTTTTTTTGCTGTCCTTTATTCAAGACAGTGGTATTGCTCATCATCCTTGTCTGTTCATTGAAGTAACAGGTTTTGCTGTAGGTGAGCAATTGGCAATGACATCACAAATACAAGAATGTACTTGGCCATTCATTCAAACTTTATTTAGAAAGTTTAGTCTCACTGAGCTTTGAGGACTCATTTACAAGAGAGACCTGTTTTTAACAAAGAATGATGACAACAGTATCCATCCATCCATTTTAGGGTTCCTAAATCATCATTTTCATGTGCAAGGCTGGAACTAGGAATGCACTGCTACTAATAACAATGGTCCAATGTCGTGTGTGTATTTGTACTCAAAAAGTTCCGATATCATGTTACCAATACCACTTTGTTTGTGTGATTCACCTTTTAACTGTGAAAATAGGTGGTAGAAAAGGAGCAATGTCAAAGTCAAAGTCAAAGTCAACTTTATTGTCAGAACCATATGTACAGGACATACACAGGATTGAATGTCAGTTGTATGGAGGTATTTTTTATTATTGGGGTTTGTGTTGTTTGAGTTGGCTGTCCTGATCCACACTCCTAACCAGTTGGTGGTGGTACTGTACCATAAAGTTGTTTGCTAACTGACAAGAACCCCAACAAGAAAAGAAGAAACTATGCAGAGGGAGAACAATGGTGACACATGGGCATGAGCAACCTGCGACCCAGACAGGAAGAAGCAGGTATAGATAACAGATAAACGGATGGATGGATAATGGTGACACTCAGCAAAGTTTCTCAAACACTGTGAATTGATACTAGGAATGTGCAATATATACGGTACACGGTAGAAACAATAGACATTTAGCCTGTGGTAGAGTTCTGTATTCTACCAGCTAACCACAGTAATGCTGTGTCTGATGTAAAATCAGAGTTGTCAGATTTAATTGTTGCTTTTTTTTTTTTGTTGAAAGCTGTGCGTAAGTGGTGCTACTAAGTGTAAAATCAGGGTTGTCAGATTTAGTAGTTACTTTTTTTTTGTTGAAAACTGTGAGTACGTGGTATTAAAGTCCTTTCTTCGAGAGCTAAGTAGCGAAGCCTTATTGCTTGTTTTCGAAGAGTCAGACGAAGAGTTTTTAACATGGAGGGTGAACTTATGGATGTTTCTCAGCGGCCTATGCGACGCGTCAGCGCCTCATTTGCCCTGCTCAAAATGGCGACCGGCCACAGAAGCGAAGGACTTTACAAGAAAACACGGTAAAAACAATTATTTCTTTGCTGAGAAAAAATATATTTCTTAGCTGACTTTATAGCACAAGGTTTCTGAGCTTAACCGTTTCACGAAATGGTCAAATCTGCTGGATTAAAAAAAGTAGTTCGCCATTTGCACGTTAGCGCTTTAGCATTAGCTTCCGCTAGCTTTGCTAAGACATAAGCGCTTTTGAAATTGCGGACCTAAATAAATTAATAAGCGCTTTAGAAATAGCGGAACTAATTTTTGGATTAGCGCTGCCCAGCACTGGTGATATGAATTTCATGCCATATCGCACATCCCTAAATAATTTCTAAAAACTTTTTTTAACATTTAGTGCAAACTGCCTGTGAGCTATTCATAGCTAAACAATTAGCGCATTATATTCTCCAAACAGTCTGGCCCATAGTAACACTAAAGCAAACACATGGGCTTCATAAAGAGTGGGAAGTAGGTAATCGTCAGAGCACCATGTATAGTTTGCACCCCAACATTTTAAATCACATGAAACAGGAGTGTGCCCATATGATTTATGGCTATGTACTGTTTGAATTAAAGCCAATGATTTTCCCCCCATTTCACACACTCAAAATGGAGTCGACTTGTCTCAGAAATCAACGTGTACCCCTTCAGAAAAAAAACCATACATCTGTTTCACACATACAGCTCGAGCCGCATTCTTCTGCGTCTGCCAAAAGCTTTTAGGGATGCACAGCACCCGATGCCAGAGTTGGTGTAGCCGTTTGCCTGTGCAGAGAGGGAGTGGAGGTTTTTAAACACAACGCAGTCATCAATCTGGTGTACCACTCAGACCATGACAGGGGCAAACGTTTGTCAAAGCGTATATGGAGAAAATAATAATCAAAGTAAAGCCGCACCGGCAGTGGTGCAGTGATGATATGCACTGTGAAAATTAGATTGTTTAATTTATTAAGTGCTCATAAAAACATTCAACTTTGTGTTTTGACAGTTCTTTCACCTTTCTATCTTCCTGCTACGTTAAGGAAAATGTCACAAAAAACAGACAGAAGACAGACTTCCACTCAACCTGCAGGAACTAAACTCCTCTCCAGCAGTGAAGTGCAAATATTGTCAGAGTCTCACGTTAAAAACTACACTAAGGCACCCAAACATGATTTATAGCCTTTCTGGGTATTATTAAAAGGTCTAAATGCAATTCTAAACAGATTTGATGGTCCCTGCCCTGCAAAGGACCTCAAATGTTCAGAGGTGAACGCCCTGCAGTCAGAAACACTCACACAGTTTATGAAGAAATGGCACAATAAAAATCACTGTGGAGACTTTATTTGTATGAATGTGTCACAGATTATTACTGACCTAAAAGGCAGTAGCTGATGGAGAAGTTGCTGTTTGCCATTCTAATGTCCCGCAATGGTTCTTGGTTTTCTCGCATGAGCTGCAGAGACTCAGTCTTGTTGCCCGAGTATAGAACAGCTCAAAAAGAATAAACCTCTCTCATATGACTTCACAAAACACCCAAGTCTAACAAAATATGTGACAAATTAATAATAATTGTTTTAAAACTGGTCCAAATCTGCCTCACTTCATTAAATCATAAACGTCTCAACTAGGGGTGCAGGAAAAAAAACTATTTTTTAAAAGAATCTAGATTTCTCAGTCCTGGCGATTCAGAATAGATTCTAAAATCCCCCAAATCGATTTTTTTTTTACATTAAAACCCAAAAGATAAAGAAAATAAAACCATATCTCATAGTATATGAAAGAATTCATAAAATGAAAGGTGGCAGAAAGAAGAAGAAATCTTATTTTATCTGCCCCTTTTTTCAAAAACAAAACAAGTTCAGACAATCAATTCAAACAATAATATAAGTAACAGAGCAAAAAGCTAACCTAATACTGGTTATTTAAGTTACAGAATTTAATGCATTCCTGTATTTTTTGTTCCTATTTTTGGTATAAATATCAAACGATGCAAAAAATTTGATACAATAAGGAACCTAAAATTATTGTTTTAAATAAATGTTCCATTTGTTTACATTGTTGTTTATTCTTTTCAGCTTGTCAGTTACAAAACTGAAACTAAATTTATGACCATTTTAATAGAAAAATCGTTTCTGAATCAAAAATCGTTTCTGAATCAAAAAAATCGATTTTGAATCGAATCGTGACACCAAAAATCGGAATCGAATCGATTCTCCAGACACAGAGATTCGCACCCCTAGTCTCAACTTCTGTTCATAAAGTTGTTGGCAAAATGCCATTAAAATAAATAAATAAATAAAACACCCACTGAGGTCACAAAAGTGAATTCAGCCTAAAAATAATCAAACCACCACGTTCCACACTTAAATTTTGCACGTAAAAATAAAAAAAAAAGATTTGGATTTGGGTAAGTGTGGCTGACAAAAGGTCATGACCTGAAGGCCTTGTTGTAATCAGACAAACCAAATTCCTTTCATGACCTGCTGACTTGCTTGAATCAGTTTTTAAAATATTTTAACTGGAGGCAAATACATCAACTTTAGAAGTTACACAATACATGTATAAAATATTTTAAACTAACCAATGTCTGTTTTACCATGTTAAAAAACATTACTTGCATGGGGGGACCCTAACTGTTCCAGAAAATGCCGGCGTTTAAACTGCATTGACAGACCTGTGACCTTTGACCTCTGACTAGAGAACCAGACAACCCCACGTAAGAGCAGATAGCAAAGTGTCTTCTTTTCTTCTTGGTCGCAGTGGCCTCTGCAGTTCAGCTATATTCTGTCACCAGCCACTGATCAGAGGGCGGTGCAGCTATTCTCTTTACATTTGATTACATTTGAAGCGCGCTGTAATCCTTCCCTGGCTGTTTCCATCGCTGCAAGCCAGAGAACAGACAAAACTCTCATTGTTATCATCTTGGATCTGCCTCGGAGGCAGTGATGAACTTGTCAAGTTTGCAGAAACAATGAAAACATAAAATAAATAAAAAATAAACTTTAATTGGTGTAATTTTCTTGTCCATGACAAGTAAAATAAAAGTGAAGCTATTTCGGTTTGGACTGCCAACGAAAGCATGAAACTCACATCAGCTGCATGTTGTTTCTGAGAGATAGAGCATAAAACCAGCCATTAAGTAGTCTATAATTTACAAGGAAAGGAAATACAAAACAAACGAGAGAAATTGTTTTTACTGTGAAAATGTATGATATTAGCACCTTTCTATCTGATCAAGATACTCAAAGTGCTTTACACTACAATCTGTGCCCTAATTTACCCATTTATACAGCACTCTACTACAGTAGATCTACAAGAATAATCTGTACTTTATCACATTCATACACTGATGGGACACACATCGGAGGCAATGAGGGTTTCAATGTCTTGACATGGGACACCTCGGCAGGTGACTGCTGGCGGAATCGAACCCCCAACTCATTCATTGGAGGACGACTGCTCTAACCACTCAGCCACAAGCGTTAATGCTTTAAGTGCTGATGTGTAAAATTGGTTAACTGAATAGTTAGTTACCAGGCAAAACTGAAGCTAAAGTCAGCAAAACTGTGCCTAAAACTCAAAATTTCAAAATTGTAACTACAGTAAAAGCTAAAAATTACTCAAATTCTAGCAAAAAACTTGCACAGTAGCTAAAAGCTAAATGCAGCTAATCCATAAATGAGCATATAGACAAAAATAAAAGGAAGTATTCAGAGAATGAAGTTTCTGACTACAGAAGAGATTCCAATGCACTTCTATGGTCAAATCTTTGTAAATAAAGTTAAATATTTCGGGGGAACAAAATACAAATAAGTGCAAAATGCATTAAACTGTCATGTTTATGTAAAAAAAAAAAAGTATTTTCTACTTTCATATGTCTGGACAGGGTGAATAAAGGCCTTCGTGTATCCTTACTCTATATTCCACCATTAAACTCTATTTAAAGAAGTCATGGCAAACTCATTCCCTTCTTACTCCGGGCATAAAAAAGAGAGGCCCAAAGATAGAGAGAGAGACGTGGAAGAGAAGGACCATCTTTACAAGCTCTGCGTTCATGTGCTGCTCAGCCTCGTTGTAAATAACAGTCAAAAGCATTTAGGGAGGACAGAGGTAATCCAAACAAACCCAGAATATCTTCCGGTAGATAATTCATAACTAACCCATCAGGACTGGGAGGATCCTTTTTAGACATGCACACTCAAAAAGCCAGGACCCGAAAAAGAAAAAGAAAAAACACGCATGCCTTCTATGAGCAGCTTCATAAACATTTCATATCTCATTTAAACTCAAATCAGTCACACTTATATTAGTCAAACAGCTGTGCCAGGAGGCCTTGTTTTCCATAGAAGAAGAAAAAGTTATACCACACAAAGACAGAATTGTGCTCTGACAAGTGTTTTTTTTTTTTAAGTGTGAAAGTTATCTTATTTCATTAACAGCCATTAGTTACTTCAGCCAAAACCCAAATGTGAAATACTAATTGTTTGCCTAACAGATAAGCCATTATACATCCTTATCTGTAAATGTATTTGCATAACTGAGCAGAGAACCCCCAACCCCCTTATTGTCTGCAGGGTCTCCCCCGTGCTGAGGCTTTCAGGGACACCAAAGGGCCATGATCCAATAATGCAAAGATCATTAACATGAGAGGAGAAGCTGACTGATGGCACACAGGACAGCAGCAGCAGTGTGGGGGACACGAGACACAAACATGATGATGGGACTGCCTCCAACACCAGCTCGAGTCAGAAGCAACACGCTGCCAAGTCCACAAGACTTTAAATGTTGGTACATGAGTGAGATGAAGAGCAGGGAGGCAGAGGAATGGAGACTCACCAGACGCGCTCAGGTCCAGGACGCACAGGAGGATCCAAAGCGCGCAGGCTGGACATCTGAGCCAGAGGCGCAGGCTCTCCGCTGCCCGACGTGGATCCATTCCTCCGGCTTTTTCACATCCAACAATGTGCACAATGGAGCCCTTCTAAAGATAAATCTGTTTTTTTGTTTGTTTTATTAAATAAGTGACTCAAACTTCAGATTAAGTTCGTCCTCCGTTTCAAAGCGCACCTCAGAGCTCCTGGTTTCCCTCTCACTTTGTCCCGGCTGAGTGAGGAGACTTCTCCAAATGAGCGCAGCTCCTTCTTCCAGCAAACTTCAGAGGTCTGGGTTGGAGCCACATGGTTGTGTTTGTGCGCGCGTCGCCACCGTGTGTCCACTGGAGGAAGTATAGTCCTGAAACTAATCAATAAGGTTTATTCAACTGAATGCTGTAGCTCCTTGAATACATTTATTAATGTATAATTTTTTTATGTACTCATTGTAGAAACCTGGCACCCCCCTGGCATAGTTAATTTTTTTTTATTTTTCTGTGTTCCTTGTTCTTGTTATCTTGTCCTTTGTTCTTTTTGTTCACATTCTCATAACTGTAACTGTATCTGTATAGTGAAATAATAATTAAAAAATAAAAAGGTTTATTCAACTTTTGTTCATCCTTTGATCCTGCCCTTTGTACACACCGCCCGTCGCTACTACCGATTGGATGGCTAAGTGAGGTCCTCGGACCGGCCCCGCCGGGGTCGCTTGATAATAATAATAATAATGTAATGTCACATTTGTCATCTGTGTATGTTTCCATACAGGACGAAATTTGACTCTGCATTTAACCCAACCACCACCAGGTGGGGCAGTGGGCAGCTATTGAGGGCGCCCGGGGGGTGTGCCGCCCATAGACACCACAAGGTATGCCGTGACTGGGGTTCGAACCTGGGTCCTTCGGGTCCCAAGTCGGTTCCCCTGCCTCTACACCATCTTGGCTCCCTTTCTAGCCTACCTTATAATGTTTTGCTAGTTTTTTGATACTTTGTTAAAATAAAAACTAAAACTAAAAACTATGTATTTCTCTCTTTTGTTTTTCTCTCTTTTGTTTTTCTATTGTTCATTGTTTAAGGAAATTCTACCATTGCTGTTCATCGTTCTTTAGTTTGTAGCAGGTCGCTTTCGTAAATGAGCCCACGAGGCTCAATAATATTTACCTGACTAAATAAAGGTTGAATGAAAAAATACAGGTGCTGGCCATAAAATTAGAATATCGTGAAAGAGTTGATTTATTTTGGTAATTCCGTTCAAAAAGTGAAACACATTATAGTCGTTACACACAGATTGCTATATTTCAAATGTTTATTTCTTAATGATGATGATTATAACTGAAAGCCCCAAATTCGGTATCTCAGAAAATTAGAATACAGGTAGTCCCCGACTTACGACGGCCTCGACTTACGACGTTCCGACTTTACGAACGAGCTCCGTTGAAAAGCATTGCATCGAGTTACGGCGTAGATGCGGCTTTACGGCCGAGAAATACGGTACTTGCTCAAGTGTTGAGCAGTTCCCTCTGATCCAGGTTTGACCAGCAGACTACCTCCTCTTCAATCAAAGTAAGGGAATTTTATTTTCTATGCTGTTTCTGTGCTGATTCTACCTTTTTAAAGTTCCTGGACTGTACACTACGGCACTGTTTTTTTAATAGTTTTTTAATTATTGAACGTGCTGTGCAGAACTGTACTGTTGTACAGTAAACAGTTGTACAGGTATGTGTTTATAGATGAATGTGTGGTGTAATGTGTTAGCTAACTGTTTGTAAATAAAGTTCTGTGCATGTTTATGGACCAGTATGTATGCTTGTTCAGTCTCATGTCGATAAACAGGTGTGCGGTGCAGCGTTAGCATACATTTTCCGACTTACGGCGAAAATCCGGTTTTACGAACGCCACGTGTAATACGTTCCGACTTACGTTATTTTCAATTTACGAACGTGCGTAGGAACAGAACTCGTTCGTAAGTCGGGGACTACCTGTACTGTATTGTGAAAAGGTTCAATATTGAAGACACCTTGTGCTTGACTGGGAGGAGGCGGTGGGGGACAGAATGGCCCCCAGAAAACATCTTAGCTCCAGCAAACTGATTGGTCCACTTAAGTTGTTTACTGCTTGGTGGGGAAACAGTTTACTGGAACTCCTCAGACTGATGATGCACTCCAGATAGAGGGTGAAACTTCTCTATAAAAAAGAAACTGGCCAAATGACCTGACTGAGAATGATTGGATTTGACACCTGGATGATTGAGCATGAACTTTATTCACACTCTAATCAGCTAATTAATTAAAAACACTTGCAAAGAACTTTAAAAGGTGTGTCAGTCTACAAAGTTCTGTAGGCTACACAATCATGGAGAAGACTGCTGAGTTGACGGTTGTCCAAAAGACAACCATTGACACCTTGCACAAGTAGGGCCAGTCACAAAAGGTCATTGCTAAAGAGAATGGCTGTTCACATAGCTCTGTGTCCAACACATAAAGAGGCGAAGGGAAGGAAAAGATGTGGTAGAAAAAAACGTGTACAAGAATCAAAAAAGGCATTCAATACAAGATCAACTGGACTTTATTTGTTACAGAAGACGTTTCGACCTCTATCCAGAGGGCTTTATCAATTCAATGAACAGACTGTGTGCGCGTGGAGTTATAACACAGTCTGTTAGTATTAGTATTGTTAGTAGCACACAGTCTGTTCATTGAATTGATAAAGCCCTCTGGATAGAGGTAAAAACGTCTTCTGTAACAAATAAAGTCCAGTTGATCTTGTATTGAACGCCTTTTTTGATTTTATCATGTCCTGGACGACTCAGAATCTTCACCAGCAACGTGTACAAGCAATAGGGATAACCGCACCCTGGAGAGGATGGTGAAACAAAACCCATTCCATGGGGGAGATTCACAAAGAGTGGATTGCAGTGCTTCAAGAACCACCACGCACAAACGTATGCAAGACATGAGTTTCAGCTGTCACATTCCTTGTGTCAAGCCATTCTTGAACAAGAGACAGCATCAGAAGCGTCTCGAGACAAAAATGACTGGACTGCTGCTGAATGGTCCAAGGTTATCAAAGTCAAAAGTCAAAGTCAACTTTATTGTCAGAACTGCAATATGTACAGGACATACACAGGATTGAAATTGCATTTCTCTCTCAGTCCCTCGGTGCAACAGTAACCATTTAAACACTAAACAATTAATAAACAAGCATAAAATGAAATAATAAAAGTTTAGTACTGTCCTGAGTTTTTTGCATAGTAGTTTTTCATAGTAGTAAAAAAGTATAAAAAGTTTCACCAACACCAAAACACCAACATTTAATAAACATAATCATAAAATGAAATAGAGTGTAATACTGTCCTGAGTTTTTTCATAGTAGTTTTCCATAGTAGTATAAAAGTATAAAAAGTTTCACCAACACCAAAAATGAAATAGAGTGTAATACTGTCCCGAAGTATAAAGTATAAAAAGTATATCTATAAAATAAATGAAGGTTCTGGCATTTGACATTTGTAAAGAGTGACAAAGCAGCATATGGGGTTAATGTACACAGTATATGTATGAGGTAGTTGATA